>JBBPKB010000283.1:0-15270 GCA_038089035.1 Boletellus dicymbophilus
GGATCACAACAGTGAGGGAAGCAGGTTGTCATTTCAGGGGATTGGGGTGGGACTGCAACAACAATGGAGTGGGTCAAGGAGAAAGCTAGATCTTTAGTTATGCTTGGTCTGGGTAGGAACAAATGTAGACTCGAAAGAAAAAGCAAAGTATCAGCTTAACAGTACAATGGCCAAAGAGACTACCTTCAGAGAAGGATTTGTATTGGGTGGAGCAGAGGCAAAGGTTCGACAATCCGAGCTCTGATGTGTTCAAGAGAAAAGAGTAGATTCTAGTCTCAAGTGGATCTAGCTTAAGATACAAGCTTGACTATTGAGGGTTTAAATAGAGTCCAAGAAATGCATGGACCAAGAGTGAATAAGGAAAAGAAGATATCATACAAGTGGAAGGGAATAGCCAATTGGCTGAAGGGGAATCATACAATAAGTAAAATACAGGAATAGAAAAGGAAGTCCATATTGGAACAGATGGTCACCTAATCAGACTGAGTAAGCATATTGAAAGAAAAAGGAATGATCTGTGTGGGAACAGATCATGACTAATATAGATGATGCTGCTGGCATGTTCACAGTGAAACTAAAGAAATGTAAAGGGAAAAAGGAAAAGAGTAAGGAAAATCGTAACATTACACATTATGCTGACATTGTCATCGATTTTGAAGATCATCATGAATACATGCAGATGTACTTGGACTTGGAGTCAATGAAGTTATCTTAGGATACTCACAGCTACAAGCTCACAACCCCACCATTGATTGGACTACATCCAAGGTGACATTGAACAGATGTCCACCAACATGCAAGTAACTATACACATGTACTCGGATGGAATTGGAAAGAGAAGACAACAAGGATAAGGAGTATCTCATGGCTTCTTATGAAGAAGAAAGACTCCAATCCCTCATGATAAGACATTTGGTAGAAAATACCACAGAATGCCTCTATCAGCAGAGCAAAGGAAAAGCAGAACCTGACCCTGCAGACATTGTGCCAAAGCAATACCACAAGTATCTGCATGTGTTCTCAAAGAAAGCATCAGAATGCATGCGACTTCGAAAACCTAGGGATCATGCTATTGATCTAGCAGACATATTTACACCAAAGAAAGGAAGGCTCATACCCCTTTCACTGGATGAACAGCAAGAAGTCAGTGACTTCATTGATGAACAACTTCAGAAGGGATATATACAACCCTCTAAATCACCTCAAACTTCACCTGTGTTCTTTGTACCAAAGAAGGATGGATGAAAGTGAATGGTTCAGGATTACAGATATCTGAATGAGCATACAGTTAAAAACAACTACCTGTTGCCACTCATCTCACAATTGGTTGACAAGTTGACAGGAGTGAAGATGTTCACCAAAATGGATTTATGATGGGGTTACAACAATGTTAGGATTAAGGAAGGAGACGAATAGAAGGCAGCATTTGTTACATATCAAGGAGCTTATGAGCTGCTCATAATGTTCTTTGGACTTTGCAACTTGCCCTTGACATTCCAGCAGATGATGAACAAAATATTCAGTGACATGGACTGTGTTATTGTCTATATCAATGATCTCATGATCTACACCAAGTCATCATCCAAGGAGGAACATGACAAAATTGTATTAGAAGTCCTTAAATGACTTTCTGACCACAATCTGTTTGTCAAACCTGAGAAATGTTCATATGGAGTCTCAGAAGTAGAATTCCTTGGAATGACCATCTCACCCTCCAGAATCAAGATGGATACAGACAAAGTGAAAGCCATCCTAGAATGGCCTACACCCACAAATGTCAAAGGAGTTTGCAGCTTCCTAGGACTAGCCAATTACTACCATAGGTTCATTGAAGGATGCACTCATCTAGCACAACCTTTAGTGGACTTAACCAAGAAAGATCTCACTTTCAAATGGATGGAATTGCAGGAAAAGGCCTTTAATGACCTAAAACACCATTTCACTACAGTTCCCATCCTTGCTTTCCTGGACATTGACAACAAGTTTCGATTAGAAACAGACACATCAGACTATGCCACTGGAGCTGTATTATTGATTGAAAAAGATAACATATGGCACCTGGTTGCATTCTCTTCACACTCTATGACACCAGAGCAATGCAATTATCCTATAACAGACAAGGAGATGCTCAGTGTTACTCTCAGTCTGGAACAATAGAGACATTACCTAGAAGGCACTTGCCATGAGTTTGAAATCTGGAATGATCATGCCAACCTTCAATGGTTCATGAAAAGCCAAGATCTCAACAAACAACAAGCTCATTGGACATTGTACCTTTCACAGTTCAATTTCAAATGGTTACACAAACCCAGATCCTCTATGGGCAAAGTAGATGCTCTATCCTGCCGAGAAGATCATACAATTGGTATTGACCAAGACGATAAAAGAGTCGTCATCATACCACAATCTCAGATCACAGTCACCAGAACACAGGAATCAGTATTTATCTTTTTTGACTTGAATACTATAAAAGACAAAATCAGAAAAACAATACAAAAGCTAAAAGAATCACAAGAAAAGTCTCTTTGTAATTTATTGAATGTTTGTGACAAAGAAGACAGACTATATTGGACAATAACAGACATATTTATATACTGGATGACATGGATCTCAGAATGGAAGTCCTCAGACTTCATCATGATACCCCAGTCACAGGACATCCCAGAGTTGACAAGACATTGGAGTTGATACAACAAAGCTACACATGGCCAGGTCTTACAACCTTCATCAAAGATTACATCTCCCAATGTGATCTCTGTGCACACTTCAAAGGACCAAACATTGCACTCACAGGAAAGCTACACCTGCTGGATGTCCCTGACAATCCCTGGGCAGATATATATATCAGCAGACTTCATTACAGATCTCCCACTTTCCAACACCTTCAACTCTATCTTAGTAATCATGGATTGATTCTCCAAAGAAGTCAAATTCATCTCTTAAAATAAGATGGTTATAGCTTTGGAAACAGCCAAACTGTATATGTTGTATGTATGGAAGCAACATGGCCTCCCTCATACTATTGTATTGGATCATGGACCACAGTTTGCTTCACATGTCATGCAGGATCTCTGTAAAAAGTTAGGGATTACCTCCAAGCTTTCTACTGCATTTCACCTGCAAACAGATGGCTAAACAAAGCATATGAATTGGGATCTACAACAGTATCTCTGACTCTTTACCTTTGAATGCCAGGATGAATGGGTCAATTGGCTTCCACTTGCCCAGTTCTCCTACAACTCTAAACAGCAGACTTCTATCCAGAAGTCACCCTTCAAACTCACCTGCACATACATGCCTCATATGGGATTCAAACAACATACATCTAAGGCTCCCACTGTTGATGATATGACATCCCACATACAGAATATACTAGCTCAGGCAAAAGCCAATCTGGTTAAAGCCCAGGCATGAATGAAGACTCAAGCTGACAAGCACAGATCTTTGGCACCTTCTTATTCCATTGGTGGCCAAGTCTGGTTGTCCACTGCTAATCTTCATCTTCCCCACACTTCACAAAAGTTAACAGAGAAATGGATTGGTCCTTATACTATCATGAAGTTGGTTGGCACTGATGCTTTGGAACTGTGCTTCCCACATTCTATGTGTATTCATCCTATTGTCAACATCTCTCAGACCAAACCATACAAGGAATGACTTGACAGTCAACCTTTGTTCAAACCCGGTCCCATCATCATTACTGAAGACCACAGTATTGAATGTGAAGTTGACTACATTGTGGATTCTTGTTGAAAGGGCTGATGCCTTGAATGCTTGGTTTATTGGCTCAGCTATCCCAATGATGAACATACTTGGGAACCCTCCACTAATCTCATGAATTCTCATGATGCCCTTTTGGATTTCCATCATGCTCATCCATCCATGCCCTGGCACATCCACATTAATCAGGCCACCTTTGCTTTGCTCTTTTGCCCTTGCCCTTCACCAGTCACAGCTTTGCCACTTCTCTTTGATCACCTGGAAGTTGATCTTTAGGAAGGGGGTAGTGTTACAAAATGGGTTATTTGGCTATATTTTTCTCTTATTTTTCCCTATTTTTCCTCTATTTATTTTGGCCTCTATGCCTCAATAACTTATTGCACTATATGGGCTCTCATTCCTCAATGTTCCCACACTGGCTCACACAAGCCTTATGGCAGTACTTGCCATATATGGTCATGGAACTCTGCCCATTCCACTTCCACTCTCATTCTGCTTCCTGCACTATTTATATCTTGACCCTATTTATTCCTCAATGATATATATTGCTCATTGATCCTATTCCCTCCATCCAATGGCAATAGTTGCTCATGACTCACAATGGCTCATGATGACTCCTAGCCAATAGTGTAAGTCCCTCTTATCTGGGCTGTGCACAAGGCAGTGCATGGACTTCTACAAAGCTATACCAAACCTATGCATTCTATATTTATTGACCTATAGCATTATAGACTCTTATCTTGACTGTGTATATTTAAACCCAGCACCAATGGCATATTTAGCTTAGTGTACAAACTAGACCACATATGTACAAACAGATGTAAATCCTAGTTTAGTATATAAGGCATGACACCAGCACAGAGGACCCTCAGTTTTGCCCTCTTGTGTTTCCCTCATGGAGTGCTAACTCCCCTCTGTCTGAAGTGAAGTAGGCTCTTCAGTGAGTTGTTTCAATGACTACAACTATAGTGTACCATTTTGTATAAGTATAGTACTGGTGTTGTAACATAGTGGCACCAGCTACCAGTTGCCTGATGACAGTGATATCAGCCCTGATGAGCACAAAGAAAACAGTCAATTTCATCTCCTTACCTTGCTTCATGACATTGATCCATCCCTTGTCTTACAGGTGGTCTTGTCAACTGTGACAGCAATTAATTCATTCACTCCAGGTACCATGCCTACTATGCCAACTCAAGTATCCACTTTCACTTCAGCCCATGTATGCATTTCCACTTTGGCCCATGTAACCACTGTTACTTTGATGCATGTATCTACCCCCACTTCAACTCATGTACCCACTACCAGCACTTCTTTGCATACATCTGCCAGTCTGATTTGTGTTTCCACCATATCTCCAACTGCATCTACTAGCAATTCCAAAGGAAAATGTTGGTTGTCTATGGTTTCACCCAATGAAACTGATCTCTCCCAACTGTCATCTGTGGGTCATGGGGCTTCCAATCCTGCCTTTTTGTCATCAGTGTCATCAGCTCCATTAAGCAAGTGCAGCCATGTCTCAAACAATCAGCACACACCATCAGCTACCCCATTGAGTAAGTGCAGCTGTGCTTCAAACAGTCACTGTGCACCATCAGCTGCCCTATCAAGTAAGTGTGGCCATGTCTTAGACAACCAGGGCATGGCTACTAATCCCAGTGGTGGCTGTAAATCAAGTGTACTGGTGGCACTTTATGCTTTCAGTTCTTCTGTCCAAAGTCTCAGGGACACAATTTGTGATGACATATTGGATCCTTTCAAAGATGTCAAGGCTGCAGTTGCATCTCTTGCTGACTAAGAGTATCTCTCCTCCAAGAAGAAGTACTTCATGTGTAAATTGATGGCTTTGAACAATGGAGTAGCTGCTATGTATATTGCATGTCAAAATGATGAAGAATGCCTCAAATTTGTTTTAGATCTAATGGCAGACAGGTCTACTGTTGGTCCTAGTAGTACTCATGTACAAGTGTGGTCATAGCCATGTACATAGCAGCTGAGAACTTAAAGTCACATTTCTTTGTATTTGAATGAAAAAAATTGCATGCACCAACTACTGTTGTCTGATCACAAATCATACATAACTGTATGCTGGTGACCACTTGACAAGAGACCCTGATAACTATTCCACATATGCTCTGCAATAGAATCTTGTATCACAGTAGCTTCACTACATTCTCTGGCCCTGTCTGTAATACAATTCTGTTTGTGGAATCCAGGATTGTTGCCAGCATTATCAGTATTGCTAGTATTGCTGGTATCATCAGCACCTTCAGTATCATCATCAGACTCATAATCTTCATCAATGTGGACAGTATCTTCTTCATCTCCACCATCTGAACCTCCATCATGAGCCTGTATTATGTCATATTCACTTTCACCTGACTTGTAAGTGTGGGTGATGTTGTACAATGCTGTGAGGACAGCAGGTAAGTGGGCTTGGACTTCTAGCAAGTATTCAAGAGGTAGAAGAAGGATGCATATTGGTGTTTCAAGATATGAAAGATATGTTCAATAACATTCCAAGCTGACACATGACATAGATTAAACAGCTTCTCTTTGTTCTGGGGCCTAGAAGAACAGATTAAAGAAAAGAAAAGAAAGATGATTGAAATATACTTTAGATCAACCTGTGTCCACTCTGCAAGATGATAACAGACACCATGATATGGCACAAGGAGCTGTGGTCATAGCAGATAGCCAGCATTGGCCAGCAAGTACTTGCCTGATGGAATTTGCAGGTCCTTTGAGGTTGTATCATCATAGACACAAGCATCACTTGCACTGCCCTCCCATCCAGTGAGTGAATATGTAAATTTGAGGTCAAAGCTGCAAACAAAAAGAGTATTTTGTGATAGATAACCTTTCTAGTTGTAAAACAGATCGTGTAGATGTGTAGGTACTGATGATGGGATGTGAGATCCATCTATTGCTCCAATTGTGTTGCAAAAGAATGGCCAGAGCTTTGGATTGTTCCAGATATTTGATGAAATCAATTCCCCACTTGGAAACTGGATGAACTTCATGTAGAACAGTGCATTTGAAAGCACAAACAGTAATTTTTTGAAGCAGCTACAATATTGTGACCATGAGTACAAAAGTGAGTCTAAACCATCTTATCTCACCAGGGGATGTTATCAGTGGAGCATTGAAAATGCTCTCCAACATGTCTTGTTGTGAGTCCTGTCACACATGTATAAAGGAAAATCACAAGTTGTTCTTCAAGTACAACATTTCATGAATCCTTGAGTCTGATCAAACATAACTCTGCAATGAGCTGTAAAAAAGTATCCTTCTATACCCCAAGCTCACAGTGTATATGATCAGGATGGCCACAGATAAGCTCAAAAACCCACTGGTGGCCAGAGAGGACTGATGTGTGATAAGGTATGGGTGGCAATGTGATTCCAGAGAGTACTTTGAAAGTTACTGTCAAAAGAAGGTGGATCAATTTGATGATATGGATGAGAAGCTGTTGCCATGTTGCAAGGACAGAAACAAGGTTGGTCTGTACCCTAATGGCTGCCGATGGTGGTGGATATGTGGTCACCATAGACAGGCCCCAAGCTAGCATACCTACAAGGACCATAGGCAGAGGTTGAATTGCTGCTCCAACTATGGAGCCATGCTGCACTCCCAGGAGTCAACCAAACAACATTGCTTGGCAAAATGCTGCATCCAAACAGGCTCCAATTATTGATGTTGAGATGACAAGGGAAGATAGCTGCCTATATCAGAAGAGTTTTGGTTCCTTAATGATAGTCACTTATGAAGTGTCTTGCGTACTCTCAGTTATATCACTAGGTTAGAAAAAGACTGCTCTTTCTTTTTGTGATCCTACTGATGCTGTAGGTGGTCTGGATACTTCTACATATTGTAGTGCTTCTCATTGGTGTTCCTATACCTGAGGAAAGCTATCTTTTCCACTGTAGAAACCTATTGTTGAGAATGCTACTTGTTTTGTTACTGTGTACTTATGATGTCTTGTCAGGTGAAGTTAACCTTCTATCAAAGAAGAAAAATCTTCATCTCATCTAATGAGTAGACTACTCATGATGGGAATAGATCTGTGTTTGTCCCAATAAATGGTAGTCCAATAATCAGAAAGGTGGATCCTTCTGTCAAGAATGGATTGATGTAACAGAGGTGGGTGGTGGGTTCCAATTCAAACTTCTAGCAAGCTATCTTGCTGTTGATGCTGATCTATCTTGAATGATCTTCTGAGTACTTGAGTAACTTGTTTCTTAAGGTAACTGTATCTAACAGTTCCTGTTGTTTCTTCAATAATCTCCTAATGGAATGACCAGTCAACCTTAAGGATTGTTATGACCTCAGGTGCAAGGTTCTAAGCACCACAATGGCTGGACAATCTTACAGCTTCCACTATGACTGGCAAGATGAAGAGATAAGGGAAAGATGACAAAAATACAAGGTGACAGCAAGGTGACAATTAGAAAAGTGTAGCTTTTATTCTTAATATTGTTATGACCTCAGGCATGAGACCCTTAGTACCACACTGGCTGGACAATCTTAAAACTCCCACTATAGCTGATGAGATAAAGAAATGAAGTGTGAGATGGACTGACAAGGACTGACAGGACTGACAACCAGAGTGACACTGGACTGACAGGGCTGACAGTTGTGAGGAAAGTGTAGCTTTTGTGCTTAATACTCTGTAGCTCAAGTCTCTTGACTGAATGCCAACAAGAATACAAGTGGATTAGGCTAAAGTAGATGGTACATGTGAACCCCTATTTATACTCTAAGGAGTATATGCATGGACTGAGCTCTGCATAGTCCTACAATCTAAATAAGGTGCTAACTACCAAGTGAGCCCAAGATAATACAAAAGTGTGTTGGGGGTATATACAAATTTAGATAAGAAAGAAATAGAAGAGAAGTATACAGAGAATGTAAATAAAGGTATATACTAGATGATAAGAGGGTTTTAACCTAGGATCATTAGGATCTATGATCCAATAAGTGTTCCAAGGGTAATGACTACAACTATAATATACCATTTTATATAAGTATAGTACTGGTGTTGTAATATAAATAACAGTATATACTAAGTAATGAGAGAGTTTTAATCTAGGATCATTGGGATTTATGATATAGTAAGTGTTCCAAGGGTAATGATTACAACTATAATGTACCATTTTGTATAAGTATAGTATTGGTGTTGTAACAAACCAGACCTGAGTAATGTATGTGAGTGGAGATCCAAGGTTTATGCCAAGACAGCCTATGTGTATTAATAAGGTTAGATGGATAGGAATGGCTGACCAAATAGAGATTGCCCACCACATATACTGGCCAAAAAAATGCACCATCACTGTCAAGTGTAATGTCTACTGGCATAAGCCAAAGTGCAACATTGAGGAAGAGGAAGAAGAGACCCATCAAAGTGATATTATGCATGTGTATCTGCAACATCAGGAATCCAGAACCCCAAAGTTTCCAGCAGTCTCACCCTCTCCAGCACCTTCTGCACCTGTTCCCACAGTGTCCATTACTGCTCCAGAGAAGGCAGAGTTTAATTCACAGCCTTGCTCAAAACATATCTGTCAGCCCAGCCAGCCCATCCTTGATATTATCAATGGAAAGACAGCTGATCCTATTCTACTGTGTGGTATTCAGCTCCCTGATCTGATCCCTGAGTCTCCCAAACCAGATAGTGGCTCCACAATGCTCGAAGGGGAGGGAATGGCCAATCAGATCCTTGCTACAACTAACTATGATAACAATGTCAAGCTGGCATTCAAGTTGAATGACATCATTGTGGATCCTGAACCTTTTGAGCCCATCTTCCTCACTGAAGTGAAATACTGTCCAGATTAGTCTCAATGTGAGTGTGGCATCCAGGAGGAGCTTGCTACTTTTCATAATGCTGGTATTTGGGAACTTGCTGAATTACCCCCTGGTGCAAACTTTATAGGTTCCAAATGGGTATTTTGTGCTGAGAAAGATGCTGCTGGCAACATCATACACTACAAAGCACATCTCATTGCATAAGGATTCTTGCAGGTACCAGGCATCAACTATTTCAATGCTTACACTCCTGTTGCCAAGCTTGTATCAATCCAAACTGTCTTCATTCTTGCTACTCACCTCAACCTCAAGCTCTATCAGATTGATATCAAAGGTGTATACCTGAATAAGGAGCTAATGGATGATGAACAAATTTACATATGCCAACTGTCCAGTTATGCCCACTTGACTCATCCACACCTCATTTGTTGACTCTGAAAAATGCTCTATGGACTCAAACAAAGTGGCTGTTGCTGGTATCAGAAGCTAGTTCAAATTTGGTAAAGATTCTAAGCTTCAAGCAATACAAGGTTGACCAAGTTGTTTTTGTTAAGCATGGCAAGAAATTTTTCATTATTATTGTTGTGCACATTGATGACTGTATGATTTCCACCACTATGCTCACTCTGATCATAGAGTTCAAAGTACTACTCTGCAAGCCTGTCAAGATCACAGATCTTAGTGAGCTTCATTGGATAGTGGGAATTGAAGTTGTGTATAACTGCAAGCAGCACACCATCACACTATTGCAATGTTCTTATTTATAGTTGATCACATGCCACTTTGGATTCAATGAACCCAAACTGGCCTTGATGCTGATGAAGCCATACATAAAGCTGACAAGTGCTTAGTTCCCTACAACTGGCAGAGAGTACACAGCCATGCAACATATCACATACTGTTATGACATTCCAGGCACAAGCCCTTTAGATACCACACTGGCTGGACAATCTTACAGCGACCACTATAGCTGGCGAGGTAATGAGAAAGTGTTGAGTGTAAACAAGACAGAGATAGGTGATAGCTTCATCCTTAATACTCTGTAGCTGTTACAACACCAGTAGAATACCTATTCAAAATGGTACACTATAGTTGTAGTCATTACCCTTGGAATACTTACTGGATCATTGATCCAAAAGATCCGCAAGTAAAACCCTCTAGTTACATAACCACAACCCTTATTTACCTTTCCTGTACACTTCTCATCTATTTCCTCTTTATCTAAATCTGTACATGCCCCCATCGCACTCTTGTATTATCCTGGGCTCACTTGGTACTTAGCACCTTATTTAGATTGTAGGAAAGCATACAGCTTGGTCTGTGCACATACTCCTTAGAGTATAAATAGGGGCTCGCATGTACCATCTACCTTAGCCTAATCCACTTGTATTCTTGTTGGCATTCAGTCGCAAGGCTTGAGCTACAGAGTATTAAGGATGAAGCTATCACCTATCTCTGTCTTATTTTCATCCAACACTTTCTCATTATCTCGCCAGCTATAGTGGTCGCTGTAAGATTGTCCAGCCAGTGTGGTATCTAAAGGGCTTGTGCCTGGAAGGTCATAACACATGTGGTAGCATAGGTCTGGAAGGAATTTTGAATCAGAGGAGACTGCAACAGCAAGGGATGTGGGTCATCAGTTTTGGGGATCTGGATGGGGACCACAACAACAATGGAGTGGGTCGAGGAGGAAGCTAGATCTTTTGTTATGCTTGGTCCAGGTAGGAACAAATGTAGACTCAAAGAAAAAGCAATTGTTCAGTTCAAAGGTACCATGACCAAAGAGACTACCTTCACAGAAGGATTTGTATCAGTGAAGCTGAGGTGAAGGTTTGATGATGTGGACTCCAACATGTTCAAGAGGGAAGAGTGGATTAGACTCAAGTCTCGAGTAGATCTAGCTTAAGTTACAAGCTTGACTATCAAAGGTTTAAGTACCACTCCAGAGTACACACAGACCAAGGGAGAATAAGGAAATAAGGATATCGTACAAGTAGAGGGGAATAGCCAATTGGCTGAAGGGGAATTGAATGATATGTGAAGTACAAGAAGGGAAAAGAAAGTCTGTGTTGGAATGGATGACCACCTAATCGTAACAAGTAAGCATGGAAGAAGAAAAAGGAATGATTCATGTTGGAATGGATCTTGACTAAGTGTGTATGACGTGGTAGTGTGTCCAGGAAATATGCAGTAGACTAGAAGAAGGTAACAGTAAAAGGAGGAAGAAAGGGAAAATCATAACAGGCACATAATTGCTCCAAGAAGAACAGGAGTGGCCATTGGCCTCCTCTGCCAAAGAAGACAGAAGAGAAAAAGATGCAAAAGGTGATGAGGGTGGAAGAAGTTGAAGAAGAACTACCAAGGTTAGAAGAGGTAGAAGATGATAAAGAAGACATGGCCTTCATGGCCAACATCTACAAGAACCAGAAGGGTTTTTGATTAGGGACACTTCTTTGACACCAGTGTGCCCCTTTTCTTGTAAAACTGTTGCTCCTGTACTCCTAGACAATTCGAATTATGCATCTGTTCACCTTGCAACTCAAATCATCGATCCCTCGAGCACCCTGAAAGCTGTCGACATCACCACCCTCATTGATAGTGGTGCAGAAATTTCCTATATCAATTGGGACTTTGTCTGAAAACATAAACTTCCTTTGGACTGCCTTCAAAAGCCATTCAAAGTATGAAATACTGATCACTTGGACAACAAAAACAGCACAGTCAAGTTCATGACCACCATCTTTGCACATATTGGTATGATTATGCAAAAACTTCTCCTCCAAGTTATCCACTGTGGACATGAGAATGTTATCCTTGGGCACCCCTGGTTGAAGGCCACAAACCCAAAGATAGATTGGAAGAGGAAGATGGTTGAGATTGACAAGAAACTCAACCAGTCCATGGATTTATATTTCTCCCATGCAGGTAACAGGGCAAAGTATCTCTCAAAGACTTCTAGAACACCAGAACGACCTCCAAGAGGTCACCAAAATTATGACACAGAAGAACAACGAGTCCTCTCTGCCTATCTTGATGGAGAAGACCCCAACTACTTCCTCAAAGAAGCACATAAATCCTATATGGTTGGATGTATTACCAGAGCAGCATCCAGATTCTTTCCTAATTCTCCCATTACTAAACAACTCAAGAAAATAACTTTATCCACAGAACTCACCCAGCAAGCAGAGCAAGAGAAACCAAAGCCTATGCTTCCCACTGAATATTCTGATTTTGCTTCTATCTTCAAGAAAGAAGCTACTGACCATGTTCCCCTCTCCAGACCATATGATCACACGATCAACCTTGATGATGCCTTTGTCCCTAAGGTGTCCAAAATACACCTGCTTGCCCCTGACGAAAAGAAGGCAGCAGAAGATTTTATTGAAGAGAACCTTCAAACTGGCAAGATCTGCCCTTTGAAGTCACCCCAAGTTTCCCCTTTCTTTTTCATCAAGAAGAAGGATGGAGGCCTTCGCTCCTGCCAGGATTACAGATACCTGAATGAACATACTGTTTGTGATTCATATCCCCTCCCTCTTGTCTCTGACCTTGTAGACAAGTTAAAAGGTGCGAAAGTCTTCACAAAGTTCAATATATGTTGGGGGTATAACAACATATGAATTAAAGAAGGAGATCAATGGAAGGCAATGTTTATCGCACACAAAGGGTTGTTTGAACCCATGGTGATGTTCTTTGGACTAATGAACTCACCTCCCACCTTCCAGAGATTTATGAATGATTCCTTCCACAATATGATTGCCAAAGGATGGTTGGTCATCTACATGGATGACCTTCTCATCTTCTCTCCCAATGAAGAAACTCACACCACATGAACTAAACTTGTTTTACAGCGCATGAAGGATTTACATTTGTGTCTCAAACTTGAAAAATGCAAGTTTGCAACAACAGAAGTAGAATACCTCAGGATGATCATCAAACCTGATCAGATTGCCATGGATCCAGTCAAACTACAAGAGATCTCCGAATAGCCAACCCCAAAACAAGTCAAGGATGTTTGTTCCTTCCTTGGCTTCACCAATTTTTATAGGTGATTCATACCGAAGTACTCTGACATTGCCCGATCCCTCCTAAACTTAACAAAGAAGAACATTGCTTGGGACTGGTCCTAGAGCTGTGAGGAAGCATTCCAAAGGTTGAAGAAGACTTTCCTTTCACAGCCCATACTTATGATGCCAGACATCACTTGACCCTTTGCCATCACCGCTGACACCTCGAAGTTTGCCTCTGGAGGTGTACTCCTCCAAGCTGATTTCAACAGAGACTGGCACCCTTGTGGATACCTCTCCCAGACCTTCACTACCACTGAGCAGTACTACAATATTTATGGCAAGGAGCTCTTGGCTGTGATCCACACTTTGAAAGCATGGTGCCATTATCTTCATGGATCTCTTCATATGGTGCAGGTGTTCACCAATCACAAGAATCTGATGTACTTCCATCAGCCCCAGAACCTTAACTGTTGCCAGGCACAATGGTTACTTGATCTTGCAGACTTCAACCTGAAATTTTCCCATGTTCCTGGGAAAGATCTTACTGGTCCAGATACGTTCTCCTGCCGACCTGACCTTGTTCCTTCCACCAATGATGATAATACCAATGTCACCCTCCTTCCTGCCAACCTCTTTGTCAATGTCATTGATACCTCTCTCTCTGGTGCCCTCACACAATCCTCCTCCTCTGATCCTATTGTTCAGACTGCCATCCAAGGTATTGAACAACTCCCCACTCATTTCCAGTTGCAACTCTCAGACTGGCACTTCGATGCTGGAGTCTTGACTTTCCCAGACTGTGTTTACGTCCCTGATGATGAAAACCTCTGATGAATATGTGTTGCAAGACACCATGATCACCCGACTGCCAGACACCCTGGTTACTTGAAAACTCGCTAGCTCATCTCTGTGGAATTCTGGTGGCCTGGACTAGCCTCTTTTGTGAAACGTTACATTGAAGGTTGTGCTGTTTGCCAACAGAATAAGGCAAATACACATCCTCTTCTACTTCCTGCCTTTTCCAGTAGATTTCTTGCGATCTGATTACAGACCTACCTCTTTCTGGAGGTTTCGACACTCTTTTGGTCATGGTCAACCATGGCCTTATGAAGGGGCTAATTCTTTGCCCTACAATGAAAACAATCACCTCAGAAGGCATAGCCCTTCTTTTCTTTAAGAAAGTTTACACCAGATTTGGTCTTTATGACAAGATCATCTTTGACCAAGGCCCGCAGTTCACCTCTGCATTCACTAAAGAACTTGCAAAACTCTTATGCTACAACCTCTCCTTGTCTACCATGTACCATCCCCAGACTGACAGAGAGACAGAACACATGAACCAGGAGGTTGAGACCTACCTATGGATCTTCTGTGGATCAAACCCAACCTCATAGGCCGATATGATCTTGCATGCAGAATTCACACACAACCACCACCCTCACTCCATCATGAACCAGTTGCTGTTCTATCTCATATATGGCTATGAACTCTGACCCCTTCCCACAATCATTTCTGAAATGAACCTTCCTGCAGTCGAAGAATGTCTAAAAACTCTTTCTGCAGCAAGAGAAGAAGCCCTGGCAGCACATGAGTTAGCTTGACAGGTGATGAAAGCTCAGTCGAAGAAACCCTTCACACTGTTCACTAAAGGAGATAAGGTGTGTGTTATGATTTCTTTCTTCCTTTTCTTTTTCTTTACTTTGAGGACTATGCTTCATCCCTATGCATTGCC
>JBBPKB010000284.1:0-15256 GCA_038089035.1 Boletellus dicymbophilus
CGCATCATCTTTTACCAAGTCAATTTCCATAAGAATGGTAGTGGTACTCTCCAGCCAGGTTGTCTGACAAGAATGTAAGTTTCATCTGCTCTGTAATTCATTCCTTTGCTTACCAGGAGCACATCAATCAAGTCCTTTTTAGGTTGTGGTTTCTGAGCAAATAGTCTCTCTAGACCTTGCTCATTCACTAGACTGGCAAGTATCAGCTTGCAGACACAGTTCAGCATAGCAGCAGTTGTCCCTGCCTCTAACAGGTCACAAACTCATTGTAACTCGTCCCCATCAATTGGATATGTGTACTCATTGCTGCCACAGAGTTGCTGGTTTCTTGGTTTGTTCACTATAATTAGATCATGGAAGTGATGTTGCACCAACCCCAGGAACAGGTTATGCATTCCATCAATGACCAGGAAGTGGGTTGGATCCCAATAGGGCAGCCGAAGTAGTTCTGACCAACACACCCCTGTCTTCTTAAACACTTCATTGTGCTCTTTTTCGTTTTTTGCATCATGCCACCAGGTCACAGCAGCCAAGTACTCCTTGTAGGTCCATACTCACCATGTTTCACTCTCAAAATTGCCTATGTCTGATTTTGGCAGGTGATATAGATTGCATAGGTGATTGGCTGTCAGTACCATAAAACCTGAAATTTTTCAAGCTGACAGTAAGTTGTTCACTATGACCACAATAACAGATCACAACAACCACCCTTCAGTACACTCAGCTGTTCTTGTGAACCAGGTTCCACTCTCCCATGCAGGTATGAAAAAGTCAACAAGCAGGTGAAGGAAATGATTGATTTCTTCTACTGAGGGCTCCTTTGGACCAGGGATGATGCCAACTAGATAAAGATTTTCTGCTTTGTAGTGAAGACTGGGAGGAAGGTTGAGCAATGCCATGGCAATTGAGTCAACTGATTTTTTTTTTCCAGAAATTTTGTTCCCATACAGGTTGAATCAATCAATAGAGAGACTCCAGGCTAGTCGAAGGTCATTCCTTGGAAGTCCATCCATGAACAGTTTGTTATCAGGTCCTACAATTTCAGTAATTCCTGTGCCATCCTTGATGTCCTATAACTGATGTCTATTATTCAGTCTGGTACCTTGCTCCATCACTGCTTCCATCCCAGGATGACTGAGTAGACTTGCTAAAAAATTGTTGTAGTCTTGAATGGCGAAGGGTCTTATGGGTTCCTAGAGCCTAAGTCCTCCTGACTTTGTTGTTTTGACAAGAAGCTGCTCACAAGGCCTGCTTCCTGAGTACTTTTGAAGTCACATCATTCAGGATAGGTAACTAGGGTCTTCTTGAACATGGGCATGTAAGTACGGCAGCACCTAATGCAAGTTGCGTATGTCTGTGTTAATAGTTCTAAGTCAAATTTCTTGCAAACAGTCCAAATGTTGCAGGGAATAGCTTTTTCATCTGAACAGATGCTTGGAGAGCAATGACCAAAAGAAGTATGGGCTGTCCTTAAGAGCAAGTTTAGGAGTTGCAGTGCAACATTGCTTCATGAATGAGTCAGGTGTTCAAAGACATTCAAGGTCACTGCAATCAACAAAGTGAGTAAAACAACTGGATCAGCATGACAGAGGCTTAGTTGAAATTTTGTGTCTGGGGTTAATATTAGGTTGTCATCTTTCTCTATTGTCGGGTAACCCACCTGTATTAATGATCTTTGGTGCAGTTTCCTTCAGAGACACAGGTGAATCTCTGGCATTCAACATTGTTGCAATTGTTTGTATGGCCTGTAAAAGCTCCTGCATGTTGGTTACTAACTCCATGCACAGAAGTTCATTTGTCACATCCCCACTCTTGGTGAAGTGACACAGAACTGCCTGCTTCTCCTGTAACCAGTGGATGTGTTCCTCAAGGCTTGATTGGATTTTATCCCTTTCCCAGCCTTTTCCTAACCCTTCCACCAGCTCCTTGATGACCTTCACCCATCGATGCATCTTGTGATTGATGAGAAGTAAAACACCTGTTATGCTTGGTCCAGGTAGGAACAAATGTAGACTCAAAAGAAAAAGGCAAAGATCAGCTCAATGGTACAATGGCCAAAGAGACTACCTTCACAGAAGGATTTGTATTGGGTGAAGCAGAGGCAAAGGTTCAATGATGTGAGTTCTGATGCATTCACAAGAGAGAAGAATAGGTTCTAGTCTCAAGTAGGTCTAGCTTAAGTTACAAGCTTGACTATCAAGGGTTTAAATAATGTACAGAAAGCACTCAGACCAAGGATGTAAATTGGAAGGGAGATATTGTACGAGTGGAAGAGAATAGCCAATTGACTGAAGGAGAATCATATGATAAATAGGAAGTCCATGTTGGGATAGACAATCACCTAATCAAAATGAGTAAGCATAAAGGAAGAGAAAGGAGAGATCCATGTTGGAACAGATCATGACTAAAGTATATGATGTAGGGAATATGTCCAGGAATTACATGGTGAGTCAGAGAAAAGGTAAAAGTAAAAGGACAGAGAAAGGGAAATCATAACATTACCCCCTTCATATATGTAAAGTCACCTGAATTTATGAACAGAATTAATTTAGAAAGAAGTAAAAGAGTGCTCACCCATGACATTATCCCAGGCAGTCTGATCAAACTCCAGCTCATCATTCTAGAAGAGTTCTTCATCATCCTTGGCAATGCATCATCCTGGGAGGTAGATCATCATACTGAACCTAGGAGGACATGGTTGAGGAGGTGGATGCAGTGACAGATGACTCCATTGATAGAGAAGTGGTGAACAGTGTATCTACAATATCAGAATGAGGAGAACCAGGTTCTGAAGGTGGAGAGTCAGCATCAAGACCGAAAGTACAAGACCAGGGGCAGTCTATATCTGGGATGGCATTCCAGCCAGTCGGGTGAGTGGGGGAGACAGAGGCAACAGTGGATGAGCAGTGTTGAGAGGAGTGGGAAGACAGAGGAGAATTGGAGGGAGTGCAATGACACCAGTAATAGGGACAACAGTATTGTGGATGTTCAGGAGCAAGTTGATAACAGAAGGGGCAATGGTAGAGAAGGCAATGGGCCCAAATGTGGCCTAATCTCTGGCAATGGTAGCAAGCTTGTGAATATTGTGGATATCAAGGTGTCAAGGGACAGGTACCTCTATATGGGTCCTCAGCATTGGCAAGGGCTCTTTCTTCGATGGATCTGATGGGAGAGGAGGATGTGGAGGGAGTGGTAGGAGGTGGCAGACCAGGAGGGTAATCCAGGGGAGTAGGAGAGCATGGAGGAGGAACAGGGAGAGGGTTGTCATGGTCTGGTGTATTCAATAGAGCTAATTGATGAGCAGCTTCTTCTGCCACAGCAAGTCCATCTAATTGCTCCATGGTCTGAATGATTGCACTGTGTTGTCCACTAAGTCCTTGAGTGAGCATGGTCTGTGCCAGGGTAGGTGGGTCTCCTTCTGGGAGAATGGCTGCCATGGCAAGGTCATTGTTGTGAAGTGATAAGATAAGATTATGAAGGGGAGATGTGGGGGCGACTAAAGAATCTAAAATAAGAGCTGCATGTGGATCAAGGAAGACTGTGGTCATAGAGTCTAATAAAAGTACATTGTCAATCAGAGGATGAAGTTTGGAGACATAAGAGGGCTCAATGTAT
This sequence comes from Boletellus dicymbophilus, assembly GCA_038089035.1. Lineage (NCBI taxonomy): Eukaryota > Fungi > Basidiomycota > Agaricomycetes > Boletales > Boletaceae > Boletellus > Boletellus dicymbophilus. The sequence goes on from JBBPKB010000284.1 coordinate 3,616, forward strand.
TTGTAAGTCAGAGGTTGAGTGGGAGGAATGGCCATTGCAAACAAGGTAGGCAGTGCAGATGTGAGAGCTGCAGATGGAGTAAGAGGAGGACAAGGGAGGAAAGACCTTGAGTCAGGTCTTCCTATAGTCCTGAAGGGCATCCTTGGCATTTCCCAGGTTACGTTCTGGTTCCCAGGAGTTGTCAGTCATGGGATATCCCTTCCATTTGATCAGGAATTTGCGATGTCTCAGAGTTCCATGGTGTTGTAAAACCTGTTCTACTTTGTATTCTTCCTCTCTTTCTACTAGGTCTGGGGGTGGAGTGAGGAAGTTCAGTCTGTCAGCATCATTTTTGTGGTAGGGGGATAAGAGGAAGGCATGGAACATGTTGTGAATCTTCCACATTTTGGGGAGGCGGAGTCTATACATGATGGGAGATAGGATGTCAGTGATGGTGAAGGGTCCTTCTTGTTTTGGCATAAACTTAGGGTTCAGAAGGGAGCATTTCAGGTTGCATGCTTCCAACCACACCTTATCTCCTTTAGCAAACAGCATAAAGGGCTTTTTCAACCAGGCTTTCATCACCTGTCATGCTAGTTTGTGTGCTGCAAGAGCTTCTTCTCTTGCTATGGAGAGGGTTCTTAGTTGTTCTTCAACCACAGGAAGGTTGGTTTCAGAAATGACCATGGGGAGGGGTCAGGGTTTATAGCCATACATGAGATAGAACAGCAATTGGTTCGTGACAGAGTGAGGGCAGTGGTTGTGGGTGAATTCAGTGTGGGAGATCATATCAGCCCAAGAGGTCAGATTCAATCCACAGAAGATTCACAGGTAGGTCTCAACCTCCTGGTTAACATGCTCTGTTTCTCCATCAGTCTGGGGATGGTATGCAGTAGACAGGGAAAGGTCATAGCATAAGAGTTTAGCAAGTTCCCTGGCAAACTGCAGACCATGATCAGATATGATCTTGTCATAAAGGCCAAATCTTGTGTAGACCTTTTTGAAAAAGAGAAGGATGATGCCTTCTGCCATAATCATTTTCTTTGTAGGGCAAAGAATTACCCCCTTCATAAGGCCATGGTTGACCATGACCAAAAGAGTGTCGAATCCCCCAGAAAGAGGGAGATCAGTGATGAGATCACATGAGATCTGTTGGAATGGACATGGGGCAGATAAGGGAATAGGAAGGAGCAGAGGGGAGGTGGGGTGCATATTTGCTTTATTCTACTGGCAGATAGCACAACCTTCAACATATCATTTCACAAAAGAGGCCAATCCAGGCCACCAAAACTCCATAGAGACAAGCTGACAAGTTTTCAAGTAACTGGGGTGTCCAGAAGTCAAGTGATTGTGGTCCTTTGCAACATATGTTTGGTGGAGGGTCATGTCATCAGGAACATAAACATGGTCCTGGAAGGTCAAGACTCCAGCATCAAAGCACCAGTCTGAGAGTCTGGAATGGAAATGAGCTGGGAGTTGTTCAATGCCTTGGATGGCAGTCTGAACAATGGGATCAGAGGAGGAGGAGCAGGCGAGTGTATCAGAAAGTGATGTGTTAATGACATTTACAAAAGGTTCAGCAGGGAGGAGGGTGACATCAGCATTATCAGCATTGGTAGAGGAAACAAGGTCAGGTCAATGGGAGAGCACATCAGGACCAGAGAGATCTTTCCTAGGGATATGGGAAAATTTCAGGTCAAAGTCTGCTAAATCAAGTAACCATCATGCCTGGCAACAGTTAAGGTTCTGGGGTTGACAGAAATACATCAAGTTCTTGTAATAGGTGAACACCTGCACCATGTGGGGAGATCCATGGAGGTAATGGTACCATGCTTTCAAAGTGCAGATTACAGCCAAGAGCTCCTTATCATAAATGTTATAATTCCTTTCTGCAGCTGCAAAGGTCTGGGAAAGATATCCACAGGGGTGCCAGTCCCTGTTCGAAACAGCTTGGAGGAGTATGCCTCCAGAGGCGAATTTTGAGGTGTTGGTGGCAACAGCAAAAGGTTGGGAGATATCTGGCATTGTAAGTACCAGTTGGGAAAGGAAGATCTTCTTCAACAATTAAAATGCTTCTTCACAACTTGGGGACCAGTTCCTAGCAGCATTCTTCTTTGTCAAATTGAGGAGGGGTCATGCAATGTCAGAGTATTTGGGAATGAATCATCTGTAGAAGTTAGTGAAGCCAAGGAAGGAACAGACATCCTTGACTTGTTTTGGTATCAGCCATTCCGAGATCCCTTGCAACTTGACAGGATCCATGGCAATTTGGTCGGGTTTGATGATCATTCTGAGATATTCAACTTCAGTCATTGCAAACTTGCATTTTTCAAGTTTGAGGCATAAGTCTAAATCTTTTATGTGCTGTAAAACAAGCTTAGTATGCATAGTATGGGTTTCATCATCAGGTGAGAAAATGAGAAGGTCATCCATATAGATAACCAACCATCCTTTGGCAATCATATTACAGAAGGAATCGATCATAAATTGCTGGAAAGTTGGGGGTGAGTTCTATTATGATTTTCCCTTTTTCCTATCCATTTACCTTTACTTATCCCAGTCTACTGTGTATTTCCTGGACGCTTTACCATGTCATATACATTTAGTCATGATCCATCACAACATGGATCTTTCCTTCTTTCTTCTTTAATGCCTACTCATTACAATTAGGCAATAGTCCATTCCAACATGGACTTTCTTTTCCTTTCTTATATTTCACATATCATATGATTCTCCTTCAGCCAATAGGATATTCTCTTCCACTTGTACAATATCTCTCTTTCCTTATTCTCTCTTGGTCCATGCACACTCCAGAGTAGTACTTAAACCTTTGATAGTCAAGCTTGTAACTTAAGCTAGATCTACTTGAGATTTGAGTCTAATCCACTCTTTCCTCTTGAATGTGTTGGAACTCACATTGTCAAACCTTCGCCTCTGCTTCACTAATACAAATCCTTCTGCAAAGGTAGTCTCTTTGGCCAATTGTACTATTGAGCTGAACATTTGCTTTTTCTTCGAGTCTACATTTTTTCCTACCTGGACAAAGCATAACAAAAGATCTAGCTTCCTCCTTGACCTGCTCCATTGTTGCTGCAGTCCCCACCAGATCCCTGATACTGACAACCCGCATCCCTTGCTGTTGTGGTCCCCCCCTGATTCAAGATTCATTCCAGAACTGTGCTACCATGTGTTGGCATCTGGGAGCCCAGAAATGAGTCCAACCACAACTCAGAATCAGACAAAGCAGTAGTCCCCTCAGACTCCTCGAGATCCCCAACCCCTGATCCTTTGAAAGTGCCCCCTAGATCCCCTTCTCCCCATCTGTTTGCCCTTCTGTTCCCTTCTTGAACTCCATCACCTGAACCATCCCCCATTACAGCAGTACCTTCTATCTCTGCAGTGCTATCACCTCTCCACCCTACCCCCCCTGTTTTACAAACCCCTCGACCACCTGCTGTATTCTCCCCCACTATGTCCACCATAAAGGCAACAGAATTGAAGATTGGTGCTCCCGATGACTTTGATGGAAGTTATGATAAGGCCAAGGCATGGCTGCTGTTGGTCAAAACATACCTTCTCATCAATGAGACACTATACAATACCGATAACAAGAAGATCAGCTATTTCCTCTCTTATATGAAGAAGGGTGCTGCCCTCAGTTGGGCTACATCCTTCCGAAAAGAAAAGCTGGCTGCTTCACTGCCATCATTTGGGAAGTACTCTGACTTCCTAGACCTTTTTGAGAAAACCTTCCAGATGAAGGAGACAAAGATCGCAGCTGTGGGAAAGCTACAGAACCTCACCATGATGAAAGATAAGTGTACCATCCAGTCACTTGAAGACTATATTGCAGAGTTCTCAATCTGCTGCAATGATTCAGGAATTACTGATCAGATGATACTGATCAACTTCTTCACTAAAGGGCTTCATCCAGTCCTCTGAACCAGAATTTATGTGATGGAAACTGTCTCCATGGACATTACAACATGGATTGCCAAGGTGATTTATTTCAGAAACCAACAGGACATTGCGTCCTCATTCAACAACTGACCATCAATGTTCAGACCCTCTATCCCTGCCTACCAAACCTGTCCTCATTACTCCACCCCATCTCGCAACCCTGACACTATAGAGGTTGACACCATCCAACTCTCAACTTTGCAATGTGATGAATATTGCTGCAAAGGCAATTGTTTCAACTGTGGTGAGCATGGTCATTTAGCATGTAATTGCCCTAAGAAGAATGGGACTGGCCATTGGCCTTCTCTGCCAAAGAAGACTGAAGAGTGAAAGGTGCAAAAGGTAGTGAGGGTGGAAGAGGTTGAAGAAGACCTGCTGAGGTTAGAAGAGGTAGAAGAAGAAGAAGACATGGCCTTTGTGGCCAACATTTACAAGAACCAGAAGGGTTTTTGTTAGGAGATACTCCTTTGATGCAAGTCTCCCCTTTTTCTTGTAAAATGGTTGCTCCTGTAATTATAGATGATTCCTCCTATGCATCTGTCCATCTTGCTGCACAAATCATCAACCCCTCAAGTACCCTGAAAGTCGTCGATGTCACTGCCCTCATCAATAGTGGTGCCAAAATCTCTTGCATCAATTGGGACTTTGTTAAGAAGCACAATCTCCCTTTGGACTGCCTTCAAAAGCCATTCAAAGTACAAAATGCTGATCACTCGGATAACAAGAACAGAATGGTCAAGTTCATGACCACTGTCTTTGCCTGCATTGGTATGATTATGTAAAAGCTTCTCCTCCATGTAATCCACTGTGGATGTGAGAATGTTATCCTTGGACACCCATGGTTGAAAGCCACAAATCTGAAGATAGATTGGAAGAAGAAGACGGTTAAGATGGACAAGAAGCTCAATCAGTCTATGGATCTGTATTTTTCCCACACAGGTAACAGGGTGATATATAGCATGAAGAACTCCAGAACACTGGAACAACCTCCAATAGGTCACCAGAATTATGACATGGAAGAATGATGAGTACTCTCTGCCTACCTCAATGGAGAAGATCCCGATTATTTCTTGAAAGAGTGTCAAAATGATCAACTCTGGGTGGGTTGGAACTATGCATGAAGGGGGTGGAGCTACTCCAAAACACTCCAGAGTAGTTGGTTGGACAGGACTTGGCTTTACCTTATGTGGTGTGTCCTTACAGTGGATCCAGTGTCCCGAATTTCAGAGGGTCAGAGTCAGAAGTAGTCACTCAATGACTGAGGGGAGAGAGAGGGACAGAGTATGTAGAAGTTTTGTCGAAGGAAGTTTAGTTGATATTTGAACTAAGGAAATATGACAGAGAGTTACAAGACTCATATACAGAGGAGAAGTCAGAGTATAGAATGTGAAACATTGGAGTAAAGAATATGAAACATCAGAATGGTATGGGTGTTGCAAAGGAATAGACAGACAGACAGAAAGATGACAGATATAATAAGGGAACATCAGATGTGACGAACAAACGACAGAACAACAGATGGAAACAGGAGAATGTCAAGTGTCAGAAATAAAGGTTTCAATATCATAAGTCTGAGGTGAAAGAACAACAGGGAATATGAAATAAGAATTGGAAATACAAATGGAGAATATTCCAGAAATACCAGAGTTGGACTTGTGCTTGGGATATGAAAAAGAGGCACACAAATCCTATATGGTTGGACATATCACCAAGGCAGCATCCAGATTCTTTCCTAACTCGCCTGTTACTAAACAACTTAGGAAAATAACTTTATCCACAGAACTCACCCAACAAGCAGAGCAAGAGAAACCAAAGTTGACACTTCTAACAGAATACCAAGATTTTGCTTCAATCTTTGAAAAAGAAGCTACTGATCATATTCCCCCATCTAGACAATATGATCACACAATTCACCTCAATGATGCCTTTGTTCCCAAGGTGTCCAAGATATACCTACTTGCTCCTGATGAAAAGAAGGCAGTGGAAGATTTTATTGAAGAGAACCTTTGAACAGGTAAGATCCACCCATTGGAGTCTCCCCAAGCATCCCCATTCTTTTTTGTCAAAAAGAAGGATGGCAGCCTTTGCCCTTGTCAAGACTATAGATACCTGAACAAACATACTGTTTGCAATGCATTTGTAGACAAGTTGAAGGGCATGAAGGTCTTCATGAAATTCAATGTACATTGGGGATATAACAACATATGAATCAAGGAAGGAGATCAATGGAAGGCAGCATTTATAACACATAAGGGGTTGTTTGAATCCACAGTGATGTTCTTCGGACTTATGAACTCACCACCCACTTTCCAGAGATTCATGAACAATTCCTTCTGCAATATGATTGCTGAAGGGTGGTTGGTCATCTATATGGATGACCTTATAATTTTCTCTCCAAACAATGAAATTCACACTGCACATACTAAGCTTGTCTTACAGCGCATGAAAGAACTGGATCTCTGTCTCAAACTTGAAAAGTGCAAGTTTGCAATGACAGAGATAGAATATCTCGGGATGATCATAAAACCTAACCAGATTGCCATGAATCCAGTCAAATTGCAAGGGATCTCTGAATAGCCAACCCCAAAATGAGTCAAGGACATTTGCTCCTTCCTTGGCTTCACTAAATTTTATAGGCAATTTATCCCAAAATACTCTGACATTGCCTGACCCCTCCTAGACTTGACAAAGAAGAACACCCCCTGGGACTGGTCCCAGAAACATTCCAGAAGCTGAAGAAGAATTTTCTTTCACAGCCCATCCTTACCATGCCGGAAATTACCCATCCCTTTGCCGTTGCCACCAACACTTCGAAGTTTGCCTCTGGAGGCATACTCCTCCAAGCCAATTCCAATGGAGACTGGCACCCTTGTGGTTACCTCTCCCAGACTTTCACTGCTGCTGAGTGGAACTATGATATTTACAACAAGGAACTCTTGGCTGTGATCTGTGCTCTGAAAGTGTGGCACCACTATCTCTATAGATCTCCTCATACAGTGCAGGTATTCACTGATCACAAGAACCTGACATACTTCCATCAGCCCCAGAACCTTAACCATCACCAGGCATGATGGTTACTTGATCTAGTGTACTATGACTTGAAATTCTCCCACATCCCTGAGGAAGATCTCTCTGGTCCCGATGTGCTCTCTCGCCACCCTGACCTCATTCCTTCCATGGATGATGATAACACTGACATAATCCTCCTCCCTGCAGACCTCTTTGTCAACATCATTGACACTTCCCTCTCTGACACTCTTGCATGATCCTCCTCCTCCGACCCCATTGTCCAGACTGCTGTCCAGGGCATCAAACAACTCCTGGCTCAATTCCACTCCAGACTTTCAGATTGGTGCTTTGATGTGGGAGTCCTAACTTTCCAAAATTGTGTATATGTCCCTGATGACGAGGTCCTCTGCTGAACCTGTATTCAGAAACACCATGACCACCTGATGGCCAGTCACCCCAGATATTTGAAAACCTGGTAGTTTGTCTCCACAGAGTTTTGGTGGCCTGGCCTGGCCTCTTTTGTGAAATGATGCATTGACAGTTGCACCCTTTGTCAGCAGAACAAGACAAACACACACCTGACTTCCCCCCTCCTCCTTCCCATTCCCTCCTTGGCATCCCATCCTTTCCAGCAAATTTTGTGTGACCTGATCATGGACCTCTCTCTCTCCAGAGGATTTAACACTCTTTTGGTCGTGGTAGATCATGGCCTTACAAAGGGGGTAATTCTTTGCCCTACAATGAAAACATCACCACAGAAGGTGTTGCCCTTCTTTTCTTCAAGAAAGTTTATACTAGATTTGGACTTTATGACAAGATCATCTCCAACCAAGGCCTGCAGTTCGCCTCCGCATTCACTAAAGAACTTGCAAAACTCCTATGCTATGACCTTTCATTGTCTACTGTATACCACCCACAGACTGACAGAGAGACAGAATGCATAAACCAGGAGGTTGAAACCTACCTGCGAATCTTCTGTGGATCAAACCCAACTTCTTGGGTTGATATAATCTCCCATGCTGAATTCACACACAATCATCACCCTCACTCCATCACGAATCAATCGCCGTTCTATCTTATGTATGGCTACAAACCCTGACCTCTCCCCACAATCATTGCTGAAACAAACCTTCCTGTGGTAGAAGAATGTCTTAGAACCCTTTCCACAGCAAGAGAAGAAGCCCTAGTAGCACATGAATTAGTCAGACAGGTGATGAAAGCCAGATCAAAGAAGCCTTTCACACTGTTTGCTAAAGGAGATAATGTATGGCTAGAAGCACAGAACTTGAAACATTCCCTGCTGAATCCTAAGTTTATGCCAAATCGAGAAGGACCCTTTACCATCACTGATGTCCTATTTCCCATTACATATAGACTCCACCTCCCTCAAATGTGGAAGATACACAACATGTTCCATGCTTCCCTCCTTACCCCCTACCATGAAAACAGTACACATGGCCTGAACTTCCTGGCTCCACCCCTGGATCTTATAGAAGGTGAAAAAGAGTATGAAGTAGAACAGGTTTTATGGCATCACAGAACTCCAAGACATTGTGAATTCCTGATCAAGTGGAAAGGATATCCCACAACAGACAACTCCTGGGAACCAGAATGAAACCTGGAAAACGCCAAGGACGCCCTTGAGGACTATAAGAAGACTAGACCCAAAGTCTTCCCTCCCTCATCCTCTATTTGCTCAATCCACCAGCATCACCTCCACTCTGCTTTCTACCTGTGCAATGGCAATTCCCCTGGCTCAACCCCCTACTTATGAATATATTGAGCCCCCTTACATCTCTGAGCTCTCCCCTCCCATTGACAATATCCTTCTATTAGATTCCATGGTTGCTGTCTTCCTTGATTCACATGCAGCCCTCATTCTTGATTCCCTTATTGTTCCTTCATCCCTGCTTCATTATCTAGTCCTTTCTCTCGAAAACAACAACCTCACCATGGCCACTATCCCACTAGAAGAAGACCCCCCCACCATCGCTTGTGCTATGCTAGCTCGAGCCCTCAGAGGACAGAGAAATGTGATCTCCTGAACTATGGAACAACTAGGAGGATTAGCTGTAGTGGAAGAAGCCACTCACCAACTCTCCCTTGTAAACTCCTCCAATGACCAGGAACCTCTTCCTGTTCCACCACCGCATTCATCCATGCCTCCCAGTTCCCCTCTGGGATTACCCCCTCCATGGACCCCTTCTGTGTCCTCTTCTCCAATCAGATCTGCTGAAGAAAGAGCACTTGCTGAGGCAGAAGAACCATACTGCAGTATCCCACCACTACACCCCTCTCACCTGATGTACTCACAGGCATGCTTTCACTGCCGATGGCTAGGCCACATCCACACCCATTGTCTCCTCTACCATTGTACCTTTTGCTGTCGACTCACCCCAGGTCATCCACAATACCGTTGCCTGTACCACTGGTGTCACTGTACCCCATCCAGCTCTCCCCCATCCTCCCACTCATCTCACTATTGCTCTCACACCTCATCCTCCCTGACCCCTGCCATTCCTACTGGTTGGAATGCCATCCCTAATATAGATCAACCCTAGCTGCATACCTTCAGTCCTAATGCTGATTCCCTGCCCTCTGAACCAGGCTCCCCTCACTCAGACATTGCAGATATGTCTTTCACAACTTCTTTAACCACCGAGTCATTGGTTACTGCTACTACCAGTTCTGTAGTGTCTTCTAAATTCAGTATGACCATCCACCTACTGGGGAGGCATATTGAGGAGGATGACAAAGATTTGTTCAGGAACAAGGAACTAGACTTTGACCAAACAGCTTGGGATAACATCACAGGCAAGCATGCTTTTATCTCCTTTTAATTTGACTTTATTGTTGTAAAATCAGGTGACTTTACCCATATGAAGGGGGTAATGTTACGATTTTCCCTTTTTCCTATCCATTTACCTTTACTTTTCCCAGTCTACCACATATTTCCTGAATGCTTTACTGTGTCATATATGTTTAGTCATGATTCGTCACAACATGGATCTTTCCTTCTTTCTTCTTTAATGCCTACTCATTACAATTAGGCGATAGTCCATTCCAACATGGACTTTCTTTTCCTTTCTTATATTTCACATATCATATGATTCTCCTTCAGCCAATAGGCTATTCTCTTCCACTTGTATGATATCTCTCTTTCTTTATTCTCTCTTGGTCTGTGTACACTCCAGAATAGTACTTAAACCTTTGATAGTCAAGCTTGTAACTTAAGCTAGATCTACTTGAGACTTGAGTCTAACCCACACTTTCCTCTTGAATGCATCGGAACTTGTATTGTCAAACCTTTGCCTCTGCTTCACTGATACAAATCCTTCTGTGAAGGTAGTCTCTTTGGCCAATTGTACCATTGAGTTGAATGTTTGCTTTTTCTTCAAGTCTACATTTGTTCCTATCCGGACCAAGCATAACAAGTTTGTTAGTCTAAAGAACATCACTGTGGGTTCAAATAACCCCTTGTGCATTATGAACACTGCCTTCTATTGATCTCCTTCCTTGATATGTATGTTGTTGTATCCCCAATGTACATCAAACTTTGTAAACATCTTGGCTCCTTTTAGCTTATCTACAAGATCAAAGACAAGCAGGAGAGGGTAAGCATTGCGAACAGTATGTTCATTCAGATACTGGTAATCCTGGTAGGGACGAAGGCTGCAATCCTTCTTTTTGACAAAGAAGAAAGGAGAAGCTTGAGGTGACTTCAAGAGACGGATCTTGCCAGTTTGAAGATTTTCTTCAATAAAATCCTCTGCAGCCTTCTTTTTGTCAGGAGAGAGTGGATGGATCTTGGACACTTTCGGGATGAAGGCATCATCAAGGTTGATCGCATGATCATAAGATCTGGAGGGAGGGATATGATCAGTGGCTTTCTTTTCAAAAATGGAAGCATAATCAGAGTATTCAGAAGGGAGAATGGGTTTCAGCTTCTCATGTTCCACCTGTTGTGCTAGTTCTGTGGATAAAGTGATTTTCCTCAGTTGTTTAGTAACCGGAGAATTGGGGAAAAATCTGGATGCTATTCTAGTAATACATCCAACCATGTAGGATTTGTGGGCTTCTTTTAGGAAATATTTGGGGTCTTCTCTATCAAGATATGTGGAGAGGACTCATTGTTCTTCCATCATGTAGTTCTGGAGACCCAAAGGGGGTTGTTCTGGTGTTCTGGAGGTCTTTGAAAGGTATCTCACCCTGTTACCTGCATGGGAGAAATACAAGTCCATGGACTGGTCAAGTTTCTTGTCTATCTCGATGGTCTTTTTCTTCCAATCTATCTTCAGGCTCATGGCTTTTAACCATGGATGCCCAAGGATAACATTCTTATGTCCACAGTAGATAATGTGGAGAAGAAGCTTCTGAGTGATTGTGCCAATTCATGCAAAGATGGTGGTTGTGAACTTGACCATTCCATTTTTGTTGTCTGAGTGATCAGCATTTTGTACTTTAAAAGGACGTTGTAGTCAGTCCAGGGGAAGTTTGTGTCTCTGGACAAAGTCCCAATCGATACAGGAAATTTTGGCACTGCTATCAATGAGGGCAGTGATATCGATAACTTTCAGGGTGCTTGAGGGGTCAATGATTTGAGCAGTGAGATGAACAGATGCATAGTTGGAATCATCTAAAAGTACAGGAGCAACTGTTTTACAAGAAATAGGGAACAATTGCATCAAAGGAG
>JBBPKB010000285.1:0-15253 GCA_038089035.1 Boletellus dicymbophilus
CCTTGTATCTTCGCTATTGTGCGGTGGCCGCATCGTTGTCGCGTCGACGGGTATTGGTGGCGTACGGGACTGACTCGATGTGCCTGTGCTATTATTGCCTAGGTGCGGATCATCGGACTGGGGCTTGCTGGGTCGCGCGTGGGAATCGGCCGTGGCGCCAGCTCCGATTGGTCGTTCTGAATCTGCGGCCAGGCACGTGTTTGCCTATTTCTTCAAACCACTTGCCACCTGGCAACCCTAGCCAGGCCAGCCGGGTTATTTTCGTTCATTGGCCAACCGATCCATTGGCGTTCTCGTCAGTGTATGCTTGCTCAGTCCGCTAGCGCATCGTCGAGGTTGTCGTCAACAAGTTCAAAGTCACCATGGCGGCATCGGATCAGGTCGCTCGCTCCCAGCTGGCTGAACTTCGGCCCTATACATCTATGTCCAGAATATAGCCGTATCAAATAGCAGCCGGTTCCATGGACCGAACAATCTCGATTTGGAGCGCTGCCACGCACTCGAAAAACTTATTTTCCCATTCGATTGCTTGAATGCAGTCGCCATACTACCAGACGACAATCGACAAGACGACGATATATCACACCCCGCAATCTCCTGGACATTCATCCCCTACTTCGTTGTCCGAAACCCCTATGCTCTCGACTCTGAAAATTTACCGTGGCGTATGAACCGCTCATTTCTGAAAGGCAAAAAATGTTTCTCACATTTTTGCAGGCTTAGTTTTATTCTACCCAGGCCAGGTAGGCCCACCGGTATTCGTCGCTGATACCCTCAAGGCGATGAGCCCACATACACATGACAAAGTAACGTGTCTTACCTGGGGGATATGCTCTATAAATAGACGTCCACTGTAATAGAGATTGTGTGCACCGTATGGCAGATAGCCCTTACCTTGGTTCGAGAATCGTTGGACAAGTAGGTTCATGAAGCGTTATGATCACCTTCCACCCAGACAAGTCCATTCCAGGGGGCTACCACTCTCAAACGTGTCCATTCGCAGATAGTCCTCCACGTTCTCCTATTTATTCCCACTGCCCTGTTATTGACCGCCGTCTTGGCCAGTATCGAGCAGACTCCTCTCACTGGGCGGACCGTGTTCAAAATTTTAATTGGCAAGCAGTTAGTCGCTTATGACTCGTCCAGATGGCTTTTGATCGTTCTTTTCCCAGAAGAAGACGAGATGACTACGCATCTTGCAGGCTTCAATTGGTACCAAGCTGTGACACGGTCATAAATGTTCTCTCTAACGAAGGCTCCGCAGAGAGAGTTCCCGCCCACGATGGGTACTATCAATGGGTGCAGGACACCCTGCACTGCCTCGATATCATTGTCCTAATGCTACGCATGAGGACGAGCTGGATATGCACTGGTTAGACATCGGGCCAGATGACCTGCCTCTGCCTCAGTGCTTCTGCCCGTCTCCTGAGATCTCTTTGTCCTCGCGGTATTGTTTGAAGCAGTTCTGAGACGAGCTGTGCGGTCGCAAGTCGACGTCATCCACCCAAGTTATTTCTGGTTCCCCTTACTCGTTACTCATCGCAGACAGGTTGGACGCCGCAACCGCGTTCTCGTACGGATCCGGACCGAACGATGCTTGTGGTACTGCTGTCTATTGTGAGTTCCTTATTGACATCCTTTCAAGGTCCTCTCCGCAAGCCGGCCCCCACCACAGTTCCACAGTGAGAAACCAACTGTCGGAATGCTCCTGGCCTTCCTACCTATTTGGCTCCCTCCCGGGCAGACCCCGATCTCTCCCATCGCACCCTATCCCAACCGATCAGTAGACTAGAGATCTAGCCACCCTCCTAGCTCATGAAGTCACACATCTCTTGCTCTCTCACCACATCGAGACGTTCTCGGCCACAGTCGTCATATCCGGCCATCACGTCGATGGTGACTGACTTTGCCAGGACGCTCGTCTTCCCGGTCACGATACTCCTCGAGCTTTCTCTCAACGGCGCTATCGCGCAGCTCGGGAGAATAGGGTCTGGTCACCTCACCGAGCTCGGGGAGCACTGCACAAGCATGAAGTAGGAGGCCGAGGCTGTCGTCGTCTCTACAAGATAGCTCGCGCACGCCGGGTTTGACGCCCGGAAGGCGGTCAAGTCCCGGGAGAACAGGGAAAACGCGTCAAGGTCGGCCAAACGTTCCTCTGCGAAGCGCCCCGACGCCGCTTCTTCCAACAGCTGGGATACTGCCAGGGAGACCATAGGGGCATCATACCCTATCTATGACGTGCAGATTGAAAAGCTGAAGGGTGAGCTTGTGAGGTGGGAGGATTGTGATACAGAAGAAGGGGAAGTCCCCTGAATGAAGGCTTCGCCTGATTTGGGTGCTCATAGATTGGTTCGGACATGGATTTACATGTCTATGTTCTGTTCTGGATAAGCATCCCTTTGAAGTGTTGCAATCATACTCACACTAATTCTAATTGACACTGGCAAGCTTGAAGAGTTTAACTTCCATTTTTGATTCCGAAGTTCTTTTGACTTCGATGGTATATATAGAGACTGGGTAAGTATGTCTATGTGAGACACTAGGCAGTGCATGCTACAGTAATATGTAATAATTTGTGAAGTAGACCTGTGCTGCAGCCCAGAGATGGTATTTTGGCTGAGGAAGTAAAACATGCTCAAGGCTAGTTAAAGTGAATGATGAGCACAGTGAATGCATACATGGTATCACTGGGTGTGGATGAAACAATAGCATTATTTAAAATGCTGGTCTGCCAGTGAGGGAGGGAAAGGGAGGTCAACAGCGGGTGCTGCGACCACATCATTCCAATGCTTGTCATTATTTGTCGCAGATGCAATGGCATTAACGTGCTAGGAGGTAAGTGGAGATGGTGGCAGTGCACATTCACTCTGAATATCTCACACATTTGACCCACTGCAGTGGTGGGAGCCTGGGCTGCATCAGTGAATGCACAGGAGTGGTGAAGTGGGTGGTGGCGATCGTGAAGGTGCCAGCTGTGTTATTTGACATGCCAGGTGGTAGACTGAGTGAATGAGAGGGAAACCAAGGAGGGTGAAACATTGCTGTGGCCTACAAGGGAGACAAGTGGGCAACAGAACGGGACATGGTTCTGTAGGAGACTACAAGGTACAGGTAAAGGGGTGACTACTGCCCTATGAGACATCCAAGCTATATGTGGGAAGTGAGTGGCAGAGTGTGCCAAGACATTACAGAGGCAGCTTAGCAGTGAGGGAGGGCATAAGTTGATGATCTCAGTGTCAACTAAAGCACTGGCATGCACGTGTGTGGTATCGGTGGGTAAAATGGAATGAGGGCAGCTAGGGACAGTTGACAAAATCGTCATCATGCCATAGAGCACCTAGGAGTCATGACCTTTTGTGCCAGCACTGCAAGTTGTTCTCGTGCAGCAGACTGCTGCTGAAGAACTGATGGTCACCACTGGTCCATGCCTTCCAAGTATAGACCAATAAGGTAGAGCACTGAGTGTTGCTCACATCAGTGAATGGTGAAAGGGAGATGAACAAAAGTAGGTACAACCTGTAAAAATGATCAATAAAATTCAATGACATGAAACAGGGTGAGAAATACACATAACTCAAGCTTGTAGGGCCACACCTAACTCCGGATGTACACCTTCCAGGTCAGGAAACATAATGACTATGGTCTTTACCATCAAATTCTGGATATGAGCCAGTGTGAGATACCATTGATCACCTTCCAGCGAGATGGAAAAACATGCTGTTGAGTGGACCTGGGACAGTGAGGAGGAATTGCAGATGGGAGAGAGGTGGGAAGAGTAATATTATCCAAGGTAGTGTCTAGGTGTGAAGGATGGACTCTGGATTGTGGGTGGGACAGTGACAAGTTAGCAATAGTCTGTGCTGCCAGTTCATATCTTCAATAGCTGGCAGCAAACAGCTTATTACTTCGATGTTCCAGTTCCAAAGACCAAACAGCATCAACTATATTGGCATTGTACACTTGACTCACAGGTCACTTGAAGGTAGCCACCATGTCATTGCCAGACATCAATCGGTTTGCCTTTGGACATTGTAGGCAGTCTCACTCCACAGACACCCTTGCCTGAAATGCATCCACCCTACTCTCTGAAAATTTACCATGGCATGAGATGCCCATTATCCTACCCAAAGGTGAGAAGTGTCCTTCAAGTCTTTGCATGTGACTTGGTTTCATTCCATGCAGACCATGCAGGCCCTATCCATGCTTGCTACTGGTGTGATGAAACTTTGATCAGGTTTCAGCAAACTGCATAGCCACAAAGGGCTAGCCTGAGGTGCAACCCATACCCATGAAATGGAAGAATGGGGCAGAGGAAAGTTAGCCTAGAGTAAGCTGAGCTCAATACTTACTTTAAGGGGGTGATCGAATAGCTAATGGGCTATAGTGAAGTTTGAGCTTAGCTGTATTGCTCAATGTAAGAGTACAAGAAGCACTATTCTATTCTGACACAAAGGTCAGGTTTATATAGTACATGAGGTAAGGTTTAAGCAGAGCTTTAACCTTAGTAAATGGTTATTAGTAATACAATGGAATGTCATGGAATGTTGTAGAACATGAAAGAACATTCCAATATCAAATTGAGTCTAATCTGCCATTAGCTCCTCAAAGAGGATTATATACTATTGGCTATGAGACCATATTGTATCATTATGATACAATATGATGCCATCTATGGTGTCATAGTCTGACTGATGTATGACATGTGATAATGTCAGCAGAACATGTGATTAGTCATGTGACTTAGCTTATGTAATACCATGTGACAGTGCACATGATTATGTAATAAATGTGACATGTCACAGATTACATAAGCAGATGTTCTGGAAATATTATATAATAGGGGCTATTGCCCATATTTGGACATAAGATTTCAATACTTCTCCTCATTGAGCATGTCATGTGATGAGTGTGTATGTCCTCAATAGTATGAGTTCATATCTGGGAATATACTTCCCATCATGAAGCATGTTGTGCATTGTTCAATGAGTATGGTGACCTATCATTTAGATAGTCGATGTCCATTTAATAACTGGGTTTATCATAAGATATCCTTCCAGAATATATGTTCATCAAGATCTTATACTGGAATTTGGATGTTGTTCATCTGTATCAGATGTCCATGACAGTGTTATAGTCTAGAAGATCTTCAAAAAGGATAGTGGGTAAAGATAGTGAGTTCATCAACTTGGATGTCCTTTGTATCCTTGGAATAGAAATTCTTCTTTGATAAATATCTTGTCTCAGATGTTCCTCATAAGTCTATAAGTGAGTGTCCTCTTGATTATTTCTGAAATGGTCCCATGAATAGGTTCCTTGGATAGTGATATGACAAAAGTTCAATCATTTTGTCATTTCCTGATTGATTTCCTTCTCTTTTCTTAGAATGTGATGAATGTCTTTCCAATGGTTGGTCCAGTCACATTATTTGTGTGTTCCAAATGGATAAGACTTTGATGGAGAAGAAAAGTAAATTTTTGTTTATGCAGGAAAAATGACATTGATGTAGATGTGAGGAGTTGGTTTTAGAGAGAGCAAGATGAATGATATCCAGTTTGTTACAACACCAGTACTATACCTATACAAAATGGTACATTATAGTTGTAGTCACTATCCTTGGAACACTTACTGGATCATTGATCTGGATAATCTGCTACTAAAACCCTCTAGTTACCTAAGAAACACCCTTATTTACCTTTCCTGTACACTTCTTCTCTATTTCCTTCTTATCTAAATCTGTACACACCCCCATCACACTTCTGTATTGTCCTGGGCCCACTTGGTATTTAGCACCTTATTTAGATTGTAGGAAAGCATACAGCTTGGTCTGTGCACATACTCCTTAGGGTATAAATAGGGATTTGCATGTACCATCTGTCTTAGCCTAATCTACTTGTATTCTTGTTGGCATTCAGTTGCAAGGCTTGAGCTACAGAGTATTAAGGACAAAGCCATCATCTATCTCTGTCTTATTTTCATTCACCACTTCTTCATTACCTCACCAGCTATAGTGGTCGCTGTAAGATTGTCCAGCCAGTGTGGTATTTAAAAGGGCTTGCACCTGGAAGGTCATAACACAGTTGTTGAACCAAGGAAGATTAGTTCTTCAACAAGTAAGATCACTTTGGAGGGAACGGTTTGTAATGTGACATCCATGTTGACAGATTTGACAGATGGTTGAAAAAGAACTTGAAAAGATTTTGACCATGTCATAGGAATGAATGAAATATTGTGAAGAGAATCTGAAAGAAAAGTTTGAAGAGAGATAGAAAGGTGTTTTTGCTGTTTCTTGTTCAAAGTATAATTGCATCCAGGAAGTTAGCTTGTATACTCCTTTATTGATGTCTTCTTCGTCATGTTCCTTAATCAAAGGTCCTGTTTTTCTTGATGGGATTTCTTCAGGTATTGGTTCAACAATTAAGTTATTCCATATTTTATAAGAATTTGTTTAGAAGTGCTTGAGTCATTAGTCCCTCAGTTAAGAGGTTCTGTGTACTGCACATTGCTTCAAAATATGACAATGATCTTTATAATCAGTCTCAAAAATTTGATTCTGATCATTTGATATACCAGTCCATAAATTGGTTCTGGTTTAATTAGTGTATCAGTCCACAAATTGGTTCTGATGATTGATGTACCAGTCCACAAAATTGGTTCTGATAATAAGATGATAAACCAGTCCTATTGAATAGTTCTGGTGTAGAGAATTTTTGGTTCCAATTGGATTGGTCCCAAAAGTTACAATTTTTAAACAGCAGTGTTGAGTTCTGTTACAAGATCCTTCAACTTATAATCTGTCTTGTAAATCAATATCCAGAGAAGAAGATTGATGAATGATAAAGTGGTAGTGGTGTCAATTCCCATGATTTCTTCAGGTCCAAGCAGTAAGAGCCTTGCAATATTGCTGAGTTAACAAGTGGTATAAACAAGGAGCTGCAGTCCAGGAAGTCATCATTCATTCAAAGACAAAAACAAAGTCTTGAACAATCAATCTTGTAACTTTTTCTTCATCAGTACCAAGGATTAATCCTCTTTGAAGGGTTGAGAATTTTTGTGACTGAGAACGTAGAAACCTTTTTATCCTAGTTCTCCTGAGAATGGTTTTTCATAACAAAGATCAAGAATTCAATAGAAAGCATTTCACAAGTTGTCCCAGTGTATTTCCAAATTTCTTCTGTGTCTCATACCACAGAGTCCAATCAGAAACATAACAGTTATAACAATTGTAATCTTCCAAGACGAAAAGATCTTGTTTTTCCTAGGTCTTGTCTAATCAAAAGGTGTTATTCACTTGTCCTTTACATGTTTTGCCAAAGTGTCCTAGTTCCAGATTATCTGGGATCTTGACCATGGAAGCTTGATTTGTTTCCTTTGTTAGAAAATAAGAAGATCAGAAAGTCGACACATATGAAACATCTTCCATATTTGACAAAGTGCTTTTTCTTCTTTCTCCATTATCAGTTTAGTTTATTTGCTAGCAATAGAATGTCACTTGAGTTCCTTTAGTAGACTTGAGTCCTTTAATAGGTGCTGAGATATTTTGATAGACAGATTATCCCAAATCACCTCATCCTCTTATGATGTAGTCGCCTCATCATCTCAATGATGTTGGTCTTGGGTTATTTCTTGAATTACTTCACTGTAGAAAGATATTTCTTCTTTTATCTTTGCTGGACTACCTCTGTATTGTATTCAATGTGTTATTCTTTGTTGCTATTGATTTCCATCAGAAGAGACTTCCCCTCAAGTAGATTTTGAGTTGTGTGGGAATCAAGATATGGAATCAAAATGCAGCAAGAAGGAGATGAACTCCCCTTCAAGAAGAACATAGGCAAAAAAGGGCCAAAAAGCATAGAAAGCAGAGATATTCCCCTTAGGCAAGGAAAGATAAAGAGCATAAAGCATAGAAATCAACACAGGTAGAGAGAAGGATAATTTGGTTGAAACTAGCAGAGTCATAGTCAGAGGTAACCGTGGCAATGTGTTCCACTATTGGGTGTAAAGGCAAGTGCCTGCAGCACACAGTAGACCAAAAAACCTTGCACTGTGGAGAACATGCTGAACAGATATGAAAAATTTGATGTGTAGTTGTGTTTTGCATCATGTCTGGTAGTGAGGGCAGGATCCTATAGTAAAGGTCCAGAGGCCACCAGTATATGCATATAGAGGTCTAAAAGCAGAGCAAAAAAAAAAGACAAGAGGGCCAGTCTTGAATTTGAGATGCATAAAGGTCTAGTATGCATTGACAATATAGGAGCCATGCAATCTATGATCATCAGACATATTGGCCAGTACAGGTCAGTTAAAATGCAAGACAAATAGAGTACCCATCAGATAAAGAGCTTCCTTTCTGGCTATAAGGAATGAATGAAATATAGGTGCTGCTTGGTATCTGAGGTATTTGTCCAAAAAACACAACAAATAAATCATAAGAGTTCTTGATGATTTGTCTCAACTGAAGAGATGTCATTCTTTCTTGTTATATCTTGTTAGGTAGATTGTTCCATGATTAAGAATCAATAGTATGAATCTTCTAGAATTCCATTAATAGTCCATTTGAAGTTCCCAATTGTGGATGTCTGTCAAGTCCAGTTTGGACTCTTTTTCTTCCAGTAAGCCTGAGAATCAGAATTCCAAAATAGAATCTAGAGTTTCCTGGTGAATTTTGATAGAATGACATGTTGGATAATAAGTTCATAGATGTTTGAGGTAATGCTGTTGCAAGAACATCTAGATTTTGTTTGATTATATCCAATAGAAAGTCATTCTTGTTATCTTCTTTAATGGTTCTTCGAATTTGAATTTATGTCCTGATGTATGATTCTTTGCATAACTGCAAGATGTTGTCTGATGCAGTCATGTCCTCAATAAAGGTTCATGAGATATTTTATCAGATCAAGAGATGCAGTTGTATAATGTAACATGTCCATACTCATTGTTCATGAGAGCAAATGCAATCATGTCCATGATATGATGTCCATGTAAGCGAGGAAAAATGTGAATATCATGTCCTAAATAGTTCATGAAGATGTTTCCAAGAATGAAAAGTATAATATCATGTCCTATTCATTGTTCATGAAAGATAATGCGATCATGTCCAAAAAATAAAAAGTTCATGATATGCAAAGGATAATATAGAAGAACTTAAAACAAGAGAAGACAGTCAGTTTATCCAGGAAATCCAAAAGGGATTTTGAAAGAAGGCTTGACAAAGATATGATCTAGAAGCAAAGTGATAGAATGTTTGAAGTAGCTTGAAGATCTAAAAAGAGAAAGGTTATATCCTTTCAAAAACATCCTTTTTGTTTCAGTGTCTCCATTTTTCATCATCTTTTGTTATCTTTCATTGCATCATTAGTTCATCATAATTACCATCCAGCATTTTCTAGTCTTAGGATGTTGATGATTAAATGATCTTCTCTTCTTTCTATGTTGACTCCAAGAAATCGTTCTTGTACGTGGATTCCATCAAGGATGGTGTCACATATCCAGAAGAGTAGGATGATTGCAAGGTGGAGGATTATAAAAGATCCTGTTGAAAGAATAATGACAAGCAGGAGTGCTGGATGCCAGTTTTTGAAGATGATTATAGTTGTAAGGAAGATGGAGAGGATTCCTGCAAGGGAACTGAAATAGATGAGAAACAGGTGATTCATAGTTTTTGATGTGATTATGCAACTAGTGTTTGTGATGAGTTGTTAAGAAGATGAAGATATCTTGCAGGATAGGTGGGTGATGGTTCAGTAACAGAAGGTAGCACAAATGCCTGTCTGTTCTGTAAAGGCTGTAAAGAAAAAACTCTGTGCATTGGCACTGTGCTCCAGATCTTCTTCTGTATCTCTTGTAGATACTCTTGCTAGTGACCTCTGTGTCACATGTGCGATAACAAACAAAAGAATTATCAACAGTAAGATTCCAAGTGCAATTACCAGAGTGTGTTCTTGTGTGTTCATCCACTAATCCAAGATTTTCTTCTTTGAATTTGTTCCAAAGAACACCAAAGAGTTTCTGAATGAAACAAAATGTCAGTTATCACAACATGAATCAAATGGAACATAGTTCTGATTTTTATGACTTTAATGAACTCAAAAAGAGTTCCTTCTGTCCTTCAATTAAGAAGTTCAGATCTTCAGTCTTGGTCTGTACTTCAGTTAAGAAGTCAGCACCATCCAGGTCTTTTCTGTAAGTGAATCTTCTATAAAGGCAATGATCATGATTTCAAATCAATGATCAAGACACCAAAATGGATAATGGAGGATGAAGTCATATCCTGGAGGATATTTAGTCTGATGAAATGAAAATTAGAGAGACTCCATTTATATCCTTTTTATATCCCATATAGTTTCCTATCTTCTTGTGTAGAGATTCATGCAAGGTGCATGTTAGGTCTGGATTCTTTATTGTGTCTTGTTCCCATAGAAAGGGTCCTAAGAAAAAGGTGTAGGATTCCTTGATCTTTCATGTTCCAATGAAGGTGGTCCATAGAAGAAAGAATCCAAGATTTGAGTCTCAAGGAGGTATGGGACGAGAATCCATAGATCTCCAAAACTAATTCTCCTTTGTTCTCATTAAGAGTCCTAGAGGAAGAAGTTGTTGCAGGGTTATAAAAAGACCTGAGAAGACAGAATGAATGCACAAAAGTGCTTTCTTTTCCATATAGTAGTCCTTGTTTCTTTGCAGCATCTGGCCAGAGAGGTTTGATTCAAGAGAATCAGGAGGTTTGATAGGATCAATAGATTCAGTGAAGATGATAGCTTGAGGATCAAATTGTGTCAATAGTTTTCCATAAAGAACCTTCCCCTGAAAGGTAATATGTGCAAGAGCATCTGCATAATATCCATGATTCAGTCCAGATAGATATGAGTTCTGAGGCACATGGATAGATAGAAGAGTTCTTGGAAAGAGGAAGGAGTATATTCAGTTCTTGTAATAGTCCTAGATGTTGACACTGTAAAAGTGATCTTGAAAAAATCACCAGTTGATCCAATTACTCTGTCATGGGTTTTTAGGTTCTGTTGAAGTGTTTATATTTGGTAGTCCCAAAATAAATTGATTCTAGACCAGAAACACAAAAGCATCACAGAATAAATGTGATAGAAACCCAATAGAAGTGAGACCAGAGTAAACCAAAGTAAACCTGAAGAATAAGACCAGATGAACCCCCCCTCAAGAAGAACAAGGAGAGGTGAGCAAAGCAAAAAAGACAGAGGGAGCAATAGAGAGCAAAAGCCAGAGGTAAGAGCAGAAGACCACAGGTGGTAGGAGGAGTAAGAGGCGGCAAAGGCAAAAGGCAGGGGAGGAGGGTGGCAAAAATAAAGCAAAATTCAAAAGTGGAAAAAGCTAAGTACCAAAGAAGAAAATTCTAAGGTAAGAGTCCTTTCAAAAATATCCAAAGCACAAAGCATAAGGAAAAAGTCCAAAGTCAATAAAAGACTAAGGTAAAAAATAGCTGAAATCAAATTAAAAACATAATGCAGCAATTCTTGTTCCAATTTTGAAGGGTATATTGGTCCAAGAAGTGCCAAAAGAATAAAGATTACCATAAAGGGTTAGCATAATTTTGAAGTCAGCAAAGAAAAATAATATGAAAGGACAATGAAAAATGAACTGCCCTATAGTACAAAAGGCTTTAAATAAGAGTCCTTGGAATTTCTCCTAGCAAGGTTGCCTGATGCCTGTGGCATCCAGACCTCCTCAGTGGACCAAGAGGGGGTTGTTGATTGTGCCTATAAGGATGATGGTGTCTACCTTCCCTACCTTGTGGTTCCACTGGGAGTATTGGTGCCAATGGCAGTGGTGCCATTACCGGTGGGTTTTCTTCTACTTCTACTTGCACCTTTTGATGGCACAAGTTCAACTCTCTCTCCAGCTAGGCATGGCAAAGGTCCTCCAGTTCTTCCAGGGCTGCATTGAGGCATAGTCTGAGTTGCCTCTCATTTTCCACAATCCTGGTGTTTTCATCAATTGACTCTATGATGTGTGATTATACCTTTGTGTTAGCCTTTCCAGTTCTCTCCTGGTCCTCCTGCAGCGCTCAACCTCCTGGTAGTACCTATAGTAACTATCCTGGTAGTTGTGGAGATAGTCTTGATATTGCCTCAAGATGTGCTGAGAGTGGTTGATCCAGGGTTGAACTAGAAGGCAGTGGTAAGTGTGCTAGTGCTGGTCTACTCCTCTATTCCAGGCTTGAAGCAGGAAAGCTCCAACCTGCCATCCATTCTCCACTATCTCCATCTCTAATTCCTCAGCATCATCTAACAACCTTGATGGTTGGGCCCAGCCATTGATCTCGTCCCATCCAGCTAAGTTGTTTGCCCTAAGGTGAGGGCAGCCAAAGATATGGTTGAGGCCAACAAAATTGACATCTGGTTGGAGAGGGCAATGGCAGGCAATATCCCCAAGTAGTGCTTGAGGTTGTTCTTCTTGCTCTACAGAGGCCAGGTGTGAGGGTGATGCTAGGAGATCGGCCAGAAGGCCATTTACCCATAGTTGTACCATCTCAGTTGCTTGAATTTCAAGCAAAGGGGCCCAAGAATGATCCTCAGAGTTGGCATGAGGGGGATGGTCAATGCCAAAAAGGCAAACATCAGTGCTGATGACAGAGTAAGACATGTCAATGTAGAGGTTGGTGACGGTGGAAAGGTGATATGGAAATGGGATAAGAAAAAAAGTGTTGCCTAGAGATTTTTGAAATATCCTGGATGACTGATGAAGTCCTAAAAGGTCCAGGTGGTGACTGACAGGATATAGTCCTAACCTCTAAAAGAGGTAGTTCTAAGTCAGTATTTTATAGACAAAAGTTCAACCACCAATAAAAGGACCAAGGGAAATGATAACCAGAAGGTAAAACCATAAAAGGTTAATACTACCAAGATAAAATAAATGCCCATATAAAGAGCTATACCACCCTTAGCATGACCATAGCACCAATCAAGTTCATCCCAACAAGGGCTAACAGCAGTGTATGCTCAAGTCTATCAGAGGTATGCAAAGGTGCTATATAAGAAGCCACCCCAACTCAAACACTTGGCAAGTTGAATAAGCAACTCTAACACTTGTTGCACCTATAGAAAGTCTGTCCAAGAAAGGATCTACTGAAGTGGTTAAGTTCAGTAGAAGGTTAGTGCCAAAAACAAATTATATCCAAGTGTGAAACACAAGTTCATAAAAAGGCTAATACACCTAGGCTAATGAGCAACATAGTCCTGGCATTACCAGTTCTATACAGGGCTCATAACCTGATGAAACTTTGATTAGGTTTCAGCAAACTGCATAGCCACAAAGGGCTAGCCTAAAACACAACCCATACCCATGAAATGGAAGAATAATACTTACTTTAAGGGGGTGATCAAATAGCTAATGGGCTATAGTGAAGTTTGAGCTTAGCTGTATCGCTCAATGTAATAGTACAAGAAGCACTATTCTATTCTGACACAAAGGTCAGGTTTATATAGTACATGAAGTAAGGTTTAAGCAGAGCTTTAACCTTAGTAAATGGTTATTAGTAATACAATGGAATGTCATGGAATGTTGTAGAACATGAAAGAACATTCCAGTATCAAATTGAGTCTAATCTGCCATTAGCTCCTTAAAGAGGATTATATGCTATTGGCTATGAGACCATATTGCATCATTATGATACAATATGATGCCATCTATGATGTCATAGTCTGACTGATGTATGACATGTGATAATGTCAGCAGAACATGTGATTAGTCATGTGACTTAGCTTATGTAATACCATGTGACAGTGCACATGATTATGTAATAAATGTGACGTGTCACATTTGTGTGATGTCACAGATTACATAAGCAGATGTTCTGGAAATGTTATGTAATAGGGGCTATTGCCCATATTTGGACATAAGATTTCAACACGGTGCACTCAAGGTGATGAGTCTGCAAGTATGATTATGCAATGCCAGTGTGTCTAACCAGGGGGATACGTTCGGCTATAAATAGGCGTCCGCCATAATAGAAGTTGCGCGCACCGTAGGGCGGATAGCCCTCACCCTGGTTCCTTTGATCATCATCAAGAACCGTTTCACGAGAATATCAAGTACCATGATTGCTTCCACTCGGATAAACCCATTCCAGAGGAAAAGAAGGCTGCCATCCTCAAACGTGTCCATTTGCAGACGGCCCTCCACATTCTCCTATGTATTCCCGCAGCCTTGTTATGGACCCATCTTGGCGAGTATCGAGCAGACTCCTCTCACTGGACGGTCCGTGTTCAAATTTTTAATTGGTCCGCAGTCGGTCGCTAATCACTCATCTAGGTGGCGTTTGATCGTTCTTTCCCCCGAAGAATAAGACGATATCGCTGCATAGCTCGCAGGCCCCAAGTGGTATCAAGCCGTCACAAATATCTTCTCCGTTGAAGGTTCCGCAAAGACAATTCCTGCCAACGATTGGCGCTACCAATGGTACAGGACACTCTGCACCGCATCGAGAGCGTCGTTCCAATGTTACTGGACGAACGCAAGCTAGATACGCGCTAGTTAGACGTCGGTCCAGACGACCCTACCCCCTAAGACCCCGCTCTCGCGGGACGGATTGCTTGGGGCGATTTGTGCGGTCGCAAGTCGACGTCATCCGCCCATGTCATCTCTGGTCCCCCTTACTCGTTACTCACTGCAAACAGGCCAGACGCCGCAAACGCGTTCTCGTACGGATTCGGACCAGATGGTAGTTGTGGTATTGTCTATTCTGGGTTCCTTGATGACATCTTTTCAAAGGTCTCTCCGCAAGCTAGCCCCCGCCGCAGCTCCGCAGTAGGGACCCAACCCCCGGAATCTTGGCTTCCCTACTCCTCCTGGGCAGACCCCGGACCTCCCCCGCAGTTTTATCACATCCCATCCCGACCGAGGCGCAGACTACGGAACTAGCCATCCTCCTCGCTCATGAGGTCGCACACCTCGTGCTATCTCACCACATCGAGACACTGTCTTCGGCCACGATCATCATGCCAGCCATTATGTCGATGGTGGCCGACTTTTCCGGAACCCTCGTCTTCCCGGTGACGATGCTCTTCGAGCCTTTTTTCAACGATGTCATCGCACAGCTGGGCAGAGTCGGGTCTGGCCACCTTACCGAGCTCGGCGAGTACTGTACGAGCATGAAGCAAGAGATCGAGGCTGACGCCGTCTGCAAGATTGCTCGCGCATGCCGGTTTCGACGCCCGGAAGGCGGTCGAGTTTTGGGAGAGCAGAGAGGACACGACCAATTCGGCCCAGTGTTCCTCTGCCAAGCGCT
>JBBPKB010000286.1:0-15233 GCA_038089035.1 Boletellus dicymbophilus
ATACTCCTTAGGGTATAAATAGGGGCTCACATGTACCATCTACCTTAGCCTAATCCACTTGTATTCTTGTTGGCATTCAGTCACAAGGCTTGAGCTACAGAGTATTAAGGACGAAGCTATCACCTATCTCTGTCTTATTTTCACTCAACACTTTCTCATTGCTTCACCAGCTATAGTGGTCGCTGAAAGATTGTCCAGCCAGTGTGGTATCTAAAGGGCTTGTGCCTGGAAGGTCATAACAATTAAACCCTATATGATACAGATAACAAGAAGATCAGCTATGCCCTCTCTTACATGAAAAAGGGTGCTGCCCTCAGTTGGGCTACTTCTTTCAGGAAAGAGAAACTCACTGCCTCACCTCCCTCTTTTAGGAAATACACAGATTTTCTAGACCTCTTCAAAAAGACCTTCCAAATGAAGGAAACCAAGATCTCAGCCCTGGGAAAGTAGCGGAACTTGGTGATGATGAAAGATAAGCACACCATACAGTTGCTTGAAGACTATATTGTAGAGTTTTCTATCTGCTGCAATGATTCTGGTATAACTGACCAGATGATCTTGATTAACTTCTTTGTGAAAGGACTTCACCCAGTTCTCTGATCTCATATCTATACCATGGAAACCATACCCACTGATATTATGACATGGATTGTGAAGACAATTCATTTTAGAAACCAATAGGACATCATGTCCTCTTTCAACAACTGACCCTCAATATTTGGTTCCTCTACTCCCTTGTACCATACCGAACCTTGCCACTTCACCCCCTCATGTGATCCTGATATCATGGATATTGACACAATCCAACTTTCCATCTCCCAGCATGATGAGTACCACCACAAAGGGAACTGTTTCAATTGCAGCGAACATGGACATTTAGCATGCAATTGCTCTAAGAAAAACAGGACTGGTAGGAGACCTCCTCTGCCAAAGAAAACTGAGGAGAAGAAGGTGTAGAAGGTGGCAAGGGTAGAGGAAGACCTCCCTAGGTTAGAAGAAGTTGAGGATGATGATGATGATGAAGACACAGTCTTTGTGGCCAACATCTATACCAAGAACTGAAAGAGTTTTTAGGTGGAAGTACTCCTTCAATGCAAGTACTCTCCTTTTCTTGTGCTACTACCACTCCTGTATTTGTAGATGACTCTAAACATGCCTCTGTTCACCTTGCATTACAAGTCATAGACCCTTCAAGCATACTAAAAGTCATTGATACCACTGTTCTCATTGACAGCAGTGTTGGATTAGCAAGCAGGCATACAGCCACCTGACTGACCAGCATTGACAGTCATCACACTTTGCATGAGTGTACATGTTCCCATCCCCTTGAGTACCTGTGGTATGTTCTTTTGGCAGTACTTCTTACTCATCATTCATATCCAACCCTTTAATTCCTCTTTTGTATTGCACTCTCGAACTCCTCAAACCCACTCATATATAAGTACATCATTTGTAGACAAGCACCTCAGTCTGCCATATCATGCAACTGAGGTGAGCTTTCCATAGTAGTACCTTATCTTGTACTAACCCATACCTAGTTGTGTGCTAGGTGATTACATAATTCTAGTCCACTGTATCACATGACTGAGTTGTGTGCTAGTAATCCTACAAGCAGTGCTGAAATCTCCTGCATCAATTGGAACTTTGTATAAAAGCACAAGCACCTCCTGGAATGGCTTCAGAAACTGTTCAAAGTATGAAACATTGATCACTCTGATAACAAAAATAGAATGGTCAAATTCTCCACTATGATCTTCATGTGCATAGGCACAATTACCCAGAAACACTCTCTATATGTGATTCACTGCAGAAGAGAGAATGTCATCCTAGGACACCCCTGGCTCAAGGCCATGAATCTGACCATTGACTGGAAGAAGAAGACCATCGAAATTGACAAGAAACTCGACTGGTTTATGGACCTATATTTCTCCCATACATCTAATAGGGCAAAATACCTCTCCAAGGCTACTTCTATGCCTGCATGACCACCCCTCAAATATCATAATTATTCCCCAGACAATAGAAGAGTCCTCTCCACCTACTTTGACAATGAAGACCCCAACTACTTCATGAGGGAAGCACATTGATCATATACCATTGGATGAATCACCAGAGCAGTATCCAGATTCTTCCCAAACTCTCCTGTCATGAAACAACTCTGAAAGATCACCCTCTCTATGGAACTTGCCCAACAGGCAGAATGAGAGAAACCAAAACCAACCCTTCCCTCTGAGTATGAAAATTTCACCTCCATTTTTGAAAAAGAGGCTACTGATCATATCTCACCATCACAGCCCTATGATCATGCAATAAACTTGGATGAATCCTTTGTTCTCAAAGTCTCCAAGATCTACCTTTTAGCTCCAGATGAAAAGAAAGCAGTGGAAGACTTCATCAAAGAAAACCTCTGCACTGGCAAGATCTGTCCATCAAAATCCCCCCAAGCATCTCCCTTTTTCTTTGTGAAAAAGAAGAATGGAGGCTTCTGCCCCTGTCAAGATTATTGATATCTTAATGAACATACCATTTGTGATGCCTACCCTCTTCCGCTTGTCTCTGATCTAGTTGACAAGCTGAAAGGAGCTCATGTATTCACCAAGTTTGACATATGATGAGGATACAACAACAGAAGGATTAAGGAAGGAGACCAGTGGAAAGCCACCTTTATTATGCACAAAGGGCTCTTTGAACCTACAGTCATGTTCTTCAGACTGACAAACTCACCCCCCATATCCCAGAGGTTTATGAATGACTCATTTCAAGATATGATTGTAGAAGGATGGTTGGTCATTTACATGGATAGCCTTCTTATGTTCTCCCCTGACAAAAAGATGCACACTGAACACACCAAGTTCATCCTACAACATATGAAAGACTTAGACCTATGTCTGAAATTAGAGAAGTGCAAGTTTGTGACTACCAAGGTAGAGTATCTTGGGATGATTATTAAACTGGACCAGATTGTGATGGATCCTGTCAAATTGAAGGGCATCTCCAAATGGCCAATACCCAGAAAGGTTAAGGACATCCATTCCTTCTTTGGTTTCACCAATTTCTATTGCCAGTTTATCCCCACATACTCAGATGTCACTTGTCCCCTCCTGGATCTTACCAAGAAAAATGCCCCATGGAACTGGTCTGAAGATTGTAACAAAGCATTCCTCTCCTTGAAAAGTATCTTCCTCTCATAGCCTGTCCTCTCCATGCTGGATATCTCTTGACCTTTTGTGGTAGCTACCAATGCCTCAAAATATGCCTCTGGTGGTGTGCTCCTTCAGGCAGATTCTAATGGTGAATGGCATCCCTGTGGATATCTATCATAGATGTTCACCACCACTGAACAAAACTATGATATCTATGACAAAAAACTTCTTGCAGTAATTCATGTCCTGAAAACATGGCACCACTATCTCCATGGATCTCCCCATACTGTCCAGGTTTTCACAGACCACAAGAATCTTACATATTTCTGACAGCCCCAGAACCTTAACCATCACCAAGCCCAATGATTACTTGACTTAGCTGACTTTGACTTGAAATTCTCCCACATCCCTGGAAAAGACCTTGCTGAACCAGATATGCTCTCTCACCACCCTGACCTTATTCCATCCACTGATGATGATAATGCCAATGTCACCCTCCTCTTCAATGACCTATTTGTCAATGTTATCAACACCTCACTCTCTGACACCCTTGTGCAGTCCTTCTTCTCTGATCTGATTGTCCAAACTGCTCTTCAAGGTATTGAACACCTTCCTACCAAATTCAGATCTTGACTGTCTGATTGGTGGTATGATGTGAGTGTCCTCACTTTTCAAGGGCATGTCTATATCCCTGATGATTCTGAACTCTGCCACTCTTGCATACAGTATCACCATGACCACCCAACCATGGGTCATCCCAGATACTTGAAAACCTGCCAGCTTGTTTCCACAAAATTCTGGTGGCCTGGACTGGCTTCTTTTGTTGAACAATACATTGAAGGATATGCTGTTTGCCAGCAGAACAAGGTTAACACACACCCTACCTCCCCTCTGTTCCTCCCTATCCCCTCTTCTGCTTCTCATCCCTTTCAACAGATCTCCTGCAATCTCATTACTGACCTTTCCCTCTCTAATGGTTTTGATATGGTTTTGGTCATGGTAGACCATGGCCTTATGAAGGGGGTAATTCTTTGCCCCACTAATAAAATGATTGACTCAGAAGGCATTGCCCTCCTTTTCTTTAAAAGGGTCTACACTCAGTTTGGCCTTTATGACAAAATCATTTCTGATTGTGGTCCATAGTTTGCTTTGGCATTTGCCAAGGAACTTGCCAAGATATTATATTATGATCTTTCCCTCTCCACCACTTATCATCCCCAGTCTGATGGTGAAACTGAACATGTGAACCAGGAGGTTGAAACCTACTTGTGGATATTCTGTGGGTCAAACCCTACATCATGGGCTGATATGATCTCTCATGCTGAATTTGTACACAACCACCACCCTCACTCAGTCATGAACCAATTGCCATTCTACCTCATGTATGACTATGAACCTTGCCCACTTCCCACAATTATATCTGAAATGAACCTTCCTGCAGTTGAAGAATGGCTCAGAACTCTTTCTGCAGCTAGAGAAGAAGCACTGGTGGCACATGAACTTGCTAGACAGGTTATGAAAGCACACTCCATGAAACCCTTCTCCCCATTTGCTAAAAGAGACAAGGTGTGGCTAGAAGTGAAGAATCTGAAACATTCTCTCCTGAATCCAAAGTTTATGCCAAAACAAGAAGGACCCTTCATGATCACTGACATTCTATCCCCAATCATGTATAAACTCTGCTTGCTGAAAACATGGAAAATTCACAACACATTTCATGCCTCCCTCTTATCCCCCTACCATGAAAATGATGCACATGGTCTGAACTTCCCTGCTCCACCACTGGATCTTGTGGATGGAGAAGAACAATATGAAGTGGAGCAGGTGTTATGACATCAAGGAACTCTCCAGCACTGCAAGTTTTTAATCAAATGGAAGGGCTATCCCACATCTGACAACTCATGGGAACCCGAATGGAACTTAATAAATGTCAAGGATGCCCTTGAGGATTATAAAGGGATTTGATCCAAGGTTTTTCCCCCTCCATCCTCATCCTGTCCTATCCAAAAAGCTCATCTTCACACTGTATTCCCCATTTGCAATGGCCATTCCTCCCACTCCTGCTCCCACCTATGATTATGTCGAACCTGTCTCCACTTCTGAACTGCACACCCCCTCTGAAAACTTTCTCCTCTTAGATTCAATGGCCACTACATTTCCTGATCCCCATGCTGCCCTCATTCTCAATTTTCTTGTTGCCCTGACTGCACTGCTTCATTATTTGATCTGCTCCCTCTATGACAATGATCTTGCTATGGGAGCTGTTTCCCTCTCTCTTGAAGTGGACTCCTCAGGTGTAGCCCACATGATGCTCACTTGTGCACTTGCTGGACAATGAGGTGCCCTCATTTGCACTATGGAACAACTCAATAGATTGACTATTGCTGAGGAAGCAGCCAGGCAATTGATGCAAATAAATGCCCCACTAATTGAAGAAGTCCCCCTTTTGATAACAGACAATGAACCTCTCCCTTGTCTACCTCCTTGCTCTCCCACTCCTCTGCCCTCTACCCCATTTGCTTCCTCATCTCCTATTGGGACTGAAGAAGAAAGAGTTCTTGTCAATGCCAAAGATCCCTATAGGGGGACTTGCCCTCTATCCCCATCTCATCTTCAGTACTTGCAGGCATGTTAACAATGCCAGCAGCTTGGACATATTCACACCCAGTGCATGTTGTACTGTTGCCCCTTCTGCCATTGCCTCACACCTGGACACCCTCAATTTTGATGTCCCTATCATTGGTGTCATTGATCCCCATCTATTCCATCCTCCTCCTCCTCACATTCCTCTCACCAGAACTCTTGCCAAAACTCCTCATCTTCATATCACCAACCTCTCTAGAATGACCCTACTGGATGGAATGCCATTCCTGACTCCCATCTTCCTTGGCCCCATAATTTCAGTCCAGATGCAGATTCCCCTCCTTCAGAACTTCAGTCACCATGATCGAATGTCACAGATGTCACATTCACCTCCTTTCTTTCCAGTGAATCTTTGGTCACCACTTCTACTGCAATCTCAGCTTCTTCTGATTTCAGTCTGACCATCCAGATTCCTACTACCCATGACTTGGAGGACAATGAAGACCTCTATTGTAATGACAAGCTGGACTTTGATGAGACTGCCTGGGCTAATGTTACTGGTGAACATTCCTTTACTTCCTTTTAATTGCTTTGTAAAATCAGGTGACTTTACCCATATGAAGGGGGTAATATTATGATTTCTTCTCTTTCTCCTTTCTTTCCTTTCTCTTTTTTCCCTTGAACTGATTCTGATAGGATGACTGCATTGTCATCGTTAGTCAGGATCCATCCCAACATGGATCATTCCTTTGTTCTCCTTTCAATTACACTTACTCACAAAAGCTTACATGTTTGTCCATTTCAACACAGACTTACTGTTCCTTTCTTGTATTTTTAGTTATCATATTATTTCCCTTTGCCCAATGGGCTTCTCCCTTCAACTCATATGATATCCCCTTTCTATATCCATACTTGGTCCATGCACCTTTGAACAGTTATTTAAACCCTTGATAGTCTAGCATGTACCTTAAGCTAGACCTACTTGAGACTTGAATCCATCACTCTTCTCTTGAAATGCTTAGGAGCTCACATTGTCAAACCTTTGCCTCTGCTTCATCCTGATACAAATCCTTCTCTAAAGGTAGTCTCTTTGGTCATTGTACCATTGAGCTGACAACTTGCTTTTTCTTTTGAGTTTACATTTGTTCCTATCTGGACCAAGTGTAACATCCATCACATCATGTCACCAGCATTTCATGGGGAGAAAGTGGCAGTGTCATTGTATCAAGTTATATAGGTGGATCAGAATTCACAACATGTCATCAGTAGATGGCAGTGGTAGCTAGGAGAGCAATTTGGATGTGGCAGCATACCAGGGTAGCATTGCATGTATAGTCACATCACATCATGTGGATGACCTGGATGGTTCATGATTGATGACATATTGTCTGTCATTGGTGGTGGTCACATGAGTTGTTTGGAAGTGACAGGTGGTGGAGAGGAAAAATATCAGTAAAACAATTAGCTAACATGGTAGCCATGAAAGTAAATAGCATACACACCTTGTCATCATGTTTGTGTTCTTCCTGTATTTTCTTGTACTCCTGCTTGACAGTCAATCTGTCCACTAACTGTATGCCATCCATATATGACGCAGCAGCCTTGCACTCTCCATACTTTGGAGCCCACTGTGAGGGGGTTGGTTTGATCAAGCTGTCCCTCCTCCTTTTACTTTATCACCATTCCAATCACTTGCAACAATGATTTAGTCCCACTGAAACTGCATTGCCCATGTCATCAGACCATTAGACTGCCACCTCTAACCAGAGCTGCTACACAAAGAGTCCATATTGTTACACACAAAGCCATTTTAGCTGCTGCTGCTGAAGAATCTGTATTGATTAGACTACTGGGAGCATATGCTGATGTCCCAATCAGTCTACATGCTGAATCAAGTACTCCATTTCCATCTGAACTCTGTGAACTGCTGCCCTACTCCAAAAAAGAAGTCCCTAGTACCCCTTCCATGCCAACTTTTGCCACATGTCCTCTGTTGTCTAATGTTTTATTCACACTACTCCACCCTGCTGTATTCATGCCTTTGTCCATGTCCTCTTGCACCTTGCTACCTGCCTTATCCATCTTCTTCACATCTCCAAACTCATTGTGCTTAGCCTTGATACCTGTGCTCACCCCATCTCAGATTCTATTGCAATTGGCATCACTATCCTTGCCTACTCTATTGTGCTCCACAACCACTTCTGCTCCATCAATATCATTACCAGCACCTATCTCTGTATCTACTCAGTCTTCTGCTGTGGTGAGTGTTTCACCACAGATTGTACTTCTCCCCCTTGTTATTACCTCATCCATACCACCCCCTATACTGCCATCTGCACCCCTGCCCACTTCTGCTATGTCAAACCAGACTGTCCATAAAGGCATTGGCATGATGCCATCTCCTGCCTCTACTAAGGCACCTTCCTTTTCTAATGAAATATCTGAGCTTTTCAAAAATTTCAAAAATTTTGAAGATCTTGTGAACTCATGCACTCTGATGGACACTGAAAAATGTAAGGTTATTGTGTGCTATGTTGACAAGGTCACAAAACAATTCTAGGTCACTCTCTTGGGTTATGAAAAGCACAACAACAAGTTTAAAAAGAGCATCCTTGTCCTGTACCCCAGTGCTGAGAAAGGCATTAAATATATCTGACAGGACCTTGAACTTGCTGTTACCTCACCCACAAATGATAACATATCTACAGAGAACAATATTATTGCCATTTTCACCCCACTGTGGTTTAGATTATTGCTAACAAAAAGATCTCTGATCACAAGCACAACCATTATTTCTGGCAAGAGCTACCTACCACCATGTGCAGCCAAATTGATCATCAGCTTGGACTTAAGGATCCTGACTACTCATGGGACAAGCCTACCAACTATGAAGAGGTACTCAAAGCAGGTCACTTCATACTCTCCAATGATGCATTTGATGCTGATCTCAATGATCTGATTACTGCTCACTTGCACTCACTCCATAACAGCAGTACTTCAGCCATATCTGACAAACAACTGAAACTAGTGACATGCATCACATTAGGTGATTCAGATGATGAAGACAAGGCAGTTTAGCACAATCCAGACACACCACAGGATGTCTACACCAAAAGGGTTTTGTTTGATCCCATAGCTGTTACTAAATCTCAGTATGATGAGGAGGACCCATGGTCTGATGCCATCCTCTATGAACTCACATTCCAGTTATGTCCTGCTCAGCAGCTTCACACCCTTTACATATTGTACAATGAGGTGGAGGGTCTTGCACACAAAATGCATTCACTTGATATATTGGATGCTGCTTATTCAGTACTCTACATGCACTGTTTTTGTTTAGCTCCTCCTGCTGCACAAGCCTGGGCTGTGTCTCACACATCAGCTTGGCTCTGCCAGTTGCTACTCTTGGCCCCCTGATCAAACCCAGATCTCAGCTGTAATTGCCATCTTATACTACATGTGTGGAGGAACCACCTACTATGAGACTGCCCATGTGCAA
Organism: Boletellus dicymbophilus; assembly: GCA_038089035.1. Lineage (NCBI taxonomy): Eukaryota > Fungi > Basidiomycota > Agaricomycetes > Boletales > Boletaceae > Boletellus > Boletellus dicymbophilus. Next base: position 9,226 of record JBBPKB010000286.1, read on the forward strand.
CCAAATATATCAGTAAGGGATGGATTATTTGCATTGACCACTATATTAGGTATCCAGATGGCATGAGAATCTCTAGGCATCCAACAATGGATCTCTTTAAAACAACTATTGATGAACATTATACTTGTAGTCAGCCTCTCTCACCTAGCCACATATCCACTAGCCTGAGAGTCTCCTCTGTAGCCAAGATCAAATGGGATCAGCTCTCACATTTTTCCACCACAGCTAATTTCCTTACATGTGATGATGCTGAGAGGTATCTCATGACTCATACCCCTATTTAGGCTGAAAACCATGCTGTACTCACTGAAGTCCCAGATCCTGATATTGACACAGCCACTCTTGCAGTTACCTGCTCTCAGACATGTGTATTACCTCCTTCCATGTCTAGTTAGAAGCCCACTTCTACAGCTGAACTGTCAACTCTGCCATTGGCTACTAAAGCCACATCCATGTATATATACAAATCTAAAGTGGCATCACCTGAGGCTGCCAAATGAGTCTTTCAATCACTCCTCTCAGTACCCATGCTGAATATCACTGTTGTTGACTTATTTTCCATCAGTCCTAAACTCTGCAAAGAAGTTGTGAAGCACAACAAGACTCATTGCATCCCAGCCATCACAACATCTCTCACAGTTGACCATGATTGAGTTATTATTCCACTGCCACAGGTTAAGCATGCCACTCCCTTCCAAGAGCTTCAAGTCATCCTAAATGGTATTCACCACAAGTTTAGACTCCTTGATAAAGGATCAGAAATTGTCATCTTATGAGAGGATGTTTGACACAAGACAGGTGCTCTAATAAATACTCAAGTCAGGATAATGATGCAGACCACCAACAGAGCATCACAGCTGATGAAGGATTGCATCAAGATGCTCAAAATTGATGTTGACAACATCAATACCTGGGCACATGTGTATGTTATTGCCAATGTCCCTTATTGACTACTGCTTGGCCATCCCTGGCAATGCCTCATCTGTCTCAAAAAGCAGGAAACTGATGATCAGGTATTTGTCACAGTTCATGACCCACTCAAGAGCCTGTCATGTTGTCCCAGCCACAATCTGACCCTTTCCATCATGAGGACATGAGTTATTTTTCTTGACTAACCATCAGCCCCTTCTATCTGTCTCATCACTCATCCTGTCTACCTTAGCTAAGTGCCAGCTGTAAGATTCATTCATGCTTGATCCAGTCCATCATATCCTCACTTACAAAAAGGTTGCCAATCAGGTCATACTGGTTGCTACCACCATGCCTCAGCATGCACATATTGTGTGCTGATTTCCAAGGAGACCCACTCACATCCCTTCCACCACTTCCACCTCATCCACTCAATTTCATTCCTGGACAGTGCCTTATGAAAGAACATCTTGATGATCTCAGTATTCTTACTAACACATTTTTATGGCCTGAGGAGCAAAAGCTTGCAGCCCACATTTTATAACTCAATGAATTTGGTCTTGCTTGAGATGATTTGGAGAAAGGATGCTTTCAGGATGATTATTTCCCCCCTGTTGTTATTCCCACCATTGAGCATACACCTTGGGTCCACTAACAGTCACTCATTCCTCCTGGTATATGTGATGAAGTATTCAAATTAATTAAAGCTAAGATTGCTTCAGGTGTCTATGAACCTTCCAACAGCTCATATCAATCAAAATGGTTTTGTGTCACAAAGAAGAACAGATTGGTCCAGATTGTCCATGATCTCCACCTACTCAATGCTGTTACTGTTAAGGACACTGTTACACTTCCATATGTTGAGCTTTTTTCTGAGCAGTCTGCCAGTCATTCTATCTATATGATGATCGATCTCTCTGTCAACTTTGATCACTGTACACTTGCTGAGGAATCCTGCAACCTCACTACCTTCCAGACCCTGCTCAGTACATTTTGTCTTACTGTGCTCCCAATAGGATGGACAGATTCTCCTGCCATCTTTCAAAATGAAGTCACATTTATCTTAACAGACTGAAATTGACATTGTGTCCAATTTCCAGGATGACATAATTGTCCTCAGTCCACATACCTGCTATAAGCTCCTGACAGTTCATTTGAAATGATTCCTGACAATTCTAATATATGCTGCTTCCTCTGGAAGCACTGTCTTGATGTCCAGTGTGTCCTACATTGCCTCACTCATGCTGAAGCTACCATCTCTACCAAGAAGCTCTTTGCTTGCCAATCCAAAGTCATTGTCATCAATCAAACTTGTAGTTATGATGGTTGCACTCTGGATGCTGCTGAGGTTGACAAAATCACACAATGGCTTGCCAATCTTGTACTGAAGTCCACAGTTTCTTAGGCATGACAGGTACCATCCACATTTGGATTAAAGACTATGCCAAAATTTCCTGTCCACTCATTAATCTCACTCATGACAGCATTCTGTTCATGTGGGATGAGTTACATTTTGTCTCAAGACAACAAGAAAGGTCAGTGCTGCCCTTCCTGTTTTGGCTCTATTACATGGAATGAGTGCAAATCTCATTACTCAGAATATAAGATTGAGCTGTATGGACTGTTTTGTGTGCTATGAGCAGTCAAAGTTTGGATTATCAGTCTCAAGAATCTCACAGTCAAAGTTGATGCCAAATATATCAAGGGCATATTGAATAACCCTGACATCCAGCTGAATGTGGCCATGAATTGCTGGATTTCCAGCATTTTAACTTTTGATTTCATACTCAAACATGTCTCAGCTAGTTGCCACCAGTGGCCCAATGGCCTGTCATGATGCTGACATGCTGATGAAGATAGCAATGAAGAGGAAATGTCAAAGGAAGTTGAGGACTGGTTAGATTAGGTTTTAGGTTGTTTGATTTGGATTCCATGAGGATTAGAGGTTGAAAGGTTTTCCTTTTTTTTATGATAAAGATGGAGGACACACCCTTGTGCTTACAGCAACTATAGACAATGACAACAATGTCTCACTCTTGATAACAGATCAGACCAGATGATGAGATGATGAATTGTGGCACACCTACACCTTCCTTGACATGCTTGCCATCCCTTCATTCATCCCTAAACCTGCTTAGTGAGCTTCTGGAAGTGTGCAGCCCAGTTTTTCCCTAAAGGCAGATAGCTTTGGCACAAAGACTAAACTAGACAACACCAGCTCATAGTACTCCCTTCTGAATGCATTCACATCCTCCAATTAACTCATGATGAACTTGAACATTATGGTATTTGTCCCACACAACACACCATTGTTGATCAGTTCTGGTGGACCTCACTTAATGACAACATTGCCTGGTATATTAAAACCTGTCATCAGTACCAGACATGCTCCATTGAGAAGGTCATTATCCCACTGATTGTTGCCACCCCCACACTGCTATTCCAAAAAACTTATGTTGATTCTATGCACATGCTGACCATGTGGGGTTACTCATATATAGTACAAGCATGCTGCTTGCTTACAGGATGGCTGGAATGGCACAAACTAAAGACTGAAACAGTAAGAATGATCAGAGCATTTATATTTGAGGAGATCCTGTGCAAATGGGGAGGACTCAAGGAGATCACAGCTGACAATAGGACACCTTTTGTAGCTGTGTTTGACTGGCTCATCAACAAATATCACATCTGCTACACCTGCATCTTGTCATACAATTCTCATGTGAATAGCATTGTCAAGTGACCCCACCACACTGTCCATGACTCTCTTGTCAAGGCTTGTGATGGTGACATCACTCAATGGCCACACCTCACAGCACATGTCTTTTGGACAGACCACATCACTACAACAAAGTTGACAGGATACTCTCCATACTATATTGCACATGGTGTCAAGCCACTACTTCCCTTAGATATTGTCAAAGCAACCTTTCTTGCACTGCCCATCACTGATAAGCTCAACACAGCCACTCTCATTGCCACTCGAGTACAACAACTAGCTAAATGTGATGATGATTTACAGGACATTCACAAGTATGTACTTGCCAGTCACTTCACCTTCATTGCTGACTTCAAGTGCTGTTCTGTACACTCTATCCATGACCATGCATTTGTCCCTGGTTCACTTGTCCTCATACTAAATAAAATGATCGAGCCTGCATCTAATGCCAAGTGCTGCCCACACTATTTCAGACCTATGGTCACCATCTCCTGCTCCACCAACAGCTCATATTGTCTTGCTGAAGTTGATGGCACTGTGACCAAACTCAAATTTACTGCATTTCATATCATCTCCTATAATGCCTGGTCATCTAAGCAGGTTTTCATTACTCAATTCATTGATCCTACTGATATCATCAGTCTGTCAGAAGACTAGTCAGATTGTAAGAGCAACTGGGAAGTTGCTATTTCAATAAGAAAGGGCCAGGTATAAGGTATCCTTCTTCTTGGTATGCAGCTGCCACTACAATCTTGCCCTCACTCCTTTCCCTGCAATTCCTGGATTGCCACCACTTTATTTTCATTTTTTTCCCCTTGTGCTATCACTTTCAAGATGCTGTTTTCATTTTTTTACATGCACTGTCACTTTTGAGACACTGTCCTTATTTTTCTTACTTTGCATTGTCATTTTCAAGATGCTGTCCTCATTTTCTCACTTTCCCTTGTCACTTTTGAAACACTGTTCTTGTTTTTCCTATATTGCATTGTTACTTTCAGGGCACTGACTTCACTTCTTTCACTCTGTATTGACATTTTTATGGTGTCCTTGTTTTATTCTTCAATTTTCTCATCTCATGCTGTCACTTTAGGATGACATGCACTAAGTGTTTCATTTACCTTTCTAACTCCTATCATTTATTTAATCCCTCCAGCCTCAAGCTGCAAAATAGAGACATTTTTCTCCTTTCACTCTTACATGCCCTTCAGTTGTAATGTGTGACTTGATCTGACCTTCCCAACATTGACCTCAATTCCAACCTTCAACTATGACATATGACAATTCTAACTTACTCTCTTCCTTTTAGATCCACTTTTCAGGCTAGACACCATCCCCTTAGAACTCACTTACCCAGTTGTATTCTGCTCCCAGCAGCCTTGCACCCTCTACATAAGGTACTGGTGGTGTTGTGACAATTACACAGCAGGATCTAGGATAAAATAAAAACAATTAGAATATCTGGTACACTGGAAGGGTAGTGTTATGATACAGGTTTTACAAGTATTTTACAGGCATATTTATCCTTCCCTTTTCCCTCTAATCATCTCTATTTATGTTGGCATCTATGCTACAGTGACCTCCAAAACCATTGCAATGCCTAACCTTAATGTGGTGCATGAAGCACACCATCAACACCCACAGGAATATCGCTTAGCTTTGGTGATATAAAAGGAAGTACATACTCCTAGCTACAAATCGGTCCCTGGGTTATGTGATTTGGACTGGTGGCTGTGGACATACATTTATTTTAATATGATGATATCATTGTAACAGTTTTGCACCTTTTGAAAATAAAATAAAATCTGAATGAAAATGAATGAGATTTGGTCTGGTTTAATTCTACAAACAAAGATACACATACAAAGAGTATTTCGGAGTTTAAAAATGTTCACATGTCTCTTGATTCTCAACCACCATTATCATGAGATCTCTTACTTCTACTAAAAAGAACACCATCATCTCTATGTTGGATGCAGGCCAATCTACCCACTCCATTGCTGCTACCACTGGTGTACATGTCTCTACTATATCCAGGTTATGCTCTAAGGAGTGTTCTGAGCTCCAGAAGTCCACAGGAGGCTATCCATCCAAGCTCTTCCCTGCCAATATGTGTCATGCTGTTCATCTTATTTCTACTCACAAGGCAGAAAATGCTGTTCAGGTGACCAAAGCCCTCACCAATATTGTCAACCAACCCCTCTCCACTAGGACAGTTTGCTGGCACTTGAAAAAGTCTGGTATGAAAGCTGTAGTCAAGTCCAAACACCCTCTTCTCTCTGCCAGGCATTGGAAACCTCATTTGGATTTTGCCTATGCTCACAAGGACTGGACTCTGGAGAACTGGAAGAAGGTAGTCTGGTCTGATGAGATCAAAATCAAT
>JBBPKB010000287.1:0-15228 GCA_038089035.1 Boletellus dicymbophilus
CCTTCAGAGCCGTCCCGCGATCAAACGTGCTGCTACCAGCTCCGCTTCCCAGGTCGACCCCTGTGCAGCCGCCTTTCTACGCGACCAGCTTGGCGAGGCGAGGTGGAACACATTCTCCGCCCGACTGTTCGAGCGACGCCTCGGCCCGATCAAGTTGAAAGTCCGTGTTAGAGGAAAAAACCCCAGTGACGACGCCAGTCCTCCGCCCGGTGCTACGGCAATCGATTTTCTCGTAAAGGTCGAGGTCGTAAAAGAGGTACTCCGAACATATGTCCCGTACGTCCCTGTCACCTTTCTTCTGTGCTTAATCAGCGTGCTCCCCCGTTGGATCACGCTTACCATATAATTACCTAGTCATCCGTACAATCCCCTCAAGTCCTTGAACCATCCATACCCACCTTCGCAATCGGGTATCGTTACCCTTACACGCTCAACTGTCCTCGTGCTATCTGGTTGGTCAAACACTCAATTCTCCTATTGGGCTCGCCGCGCCGAAGGCATCTCCGTTCTCGCTGCGCATGATGAGCGTCTTCGTGCAGTCGCGGTCGCTTTGCAGAAGCGCATCAACGCCGGCGGTGTTCTCTTGGATGATGTTGATGAATTCTATTTCGCTCAAGGTTGTCCAAGCGTCACCGGCAAAGGCCTGGATATCATTATCGACGAGGTGAAGAAACGTACAGGACTCAGCCCCTTTCTTCGTGGAAAACATTCTAGTCTAGATCCATTTGGTTCTACCAACAGCGATAAGGACGCAGGTCCCGGTCCCCCACAGGGTGCCTACGCAGCGCCTGTCTACATGCCCACCTTTCAAGCAATGGAATACTCTCATGCCCCTGTAATCACCGCTTCCGCCGAATCGCCGATTGGTTGCCGCCCAAGGAAAAAGAGGAGGATAAGTGTTGCAGATTCTGTTTCATCATATGGCAGTTCCAGTGGTCTAAAAGTCGATCCTTCTGACAAGCCGACAAATCATTACAGTTTTCACACTGCTGACAATCCTCGGTTGACACCGGACCAGGAAAGTGTATCGTCCTCGGATATGCAGCCAACCTCACCACCGTCGACGATACTTCTGCCACAACTTCTCGATCCGGCGCGTGTCGATGAAAACGAGTTCAGTCCGTACGAGATATCCTCTCTTGGGATGTGCAGTACAGACGACGGTCGCCCCGAATATTTTCCAGTCTCTAACTCTCGGTCAGATCTCGATCATTCTGATTCGGAGAATTTTCCACAGGAAAGTTTTTCGCGGAAGAGGTATTGCGGACTGACGAAGAGGAATCTTGAAAAATGCCCAAAGCTGAGTGCCTGAGTTCTGCATGATTTCTTTTGACCCGACGTATTTTTTTTGCCTATTCTTGCGTTGGGCTTTTTTTTTTTTCCCTTTCTCTCGCTACTTTGTCTGTGCCACGTTACTGCCCTCTCCTTTACGTCCCACGGATGATCTATCCAATGTCTGTACTATGCATGCATCTGTGAAAATTTGCTATCGCACCATATGCCCACTCTCAGATTACATTTGTCTAATTCTTGTAACACCACCCGGTACTCTTGTTCGATACATGCATTGTGTCACAAGTGCTGTAGTTCTAGACCTTTTGTCTTGAATAAAGTTGACACGTTGGGCGCGGGATTACGACCTTGGGTCCTCTGAAGCAAACACATGCCGCACCTCACTGCAGCCAGCATCACCATCGCTCTCACCTCGCTCTTCTTCCTGGTGGCGAGCTATGCCGTCCTCTTCAGCGCCTTCCTCCCACTCTCGGGCATCCCTGTGCGTCCTTGCGCCCTCGCCTCGGGCCCGTACACCTGACTCGTCCTCAGCTCCTCGACGTCCTCGCCCAGGACACGCACTACAAGTACTTTGCGTTGCTAATCGTCCCCACAAGCTCGTACTTCGTGATCGCCAACTGGGTCGGCTGGCAGTACTACCAGAACTCGTGACCCCCGGCCTGTGTACACGAGTCGCACCAACCATGACACGATAGCATTCGCACTCTACGGCTCTCTTCGCAAGTTTCAATGCAATTCAACATGCCTCGTGTATATTCTTGTATCTGGGCCACAATTTAGCGATCGGATCACCCTCTAATCGATCAATCCAGGCCGGCGCGCCTACACCTTTCCTGCAATGATTCGCATGGCATTGTCACACCCATCTCTTTTTTTAGACGCGCTCGCAGTGCCTCCATGTCCTCGTCATTTACATGGTAGAGCTTTGCAAACGTGTCCAAGAAATCGCATGTTTAATAGATTCCTGATCCTTTACACATAACACTAAATACTACTACTGCTACCAATCCCATGCCAGATTCAGGGGATGTTCATTCGCACGGCGTCCTGCACCTGTCCAGCATATGTCCATTCAGTCGCGTCGCATGCCACTCGTTTCAGGGTGGTGGCTCAGGCGATCGTGATTTCTCAGTGGGTGGCCGAGACCGCATTCGCACCTGTCTTAGCTCTTGCCACAGCCGGCTCCGTTCGGGCTCGCTCTGTATTGGCCCAACAGACCTCGCTGGACTTGCGTCGCGATAGGATGACGCCTTTGAACGTGCTGGGCTCGCGTTACGTCTTGCCGCAAACCGTGGTCGCGGCGATGGCGGTGGCTCGCCATTCACCGCTATGGACGATTTAGAACGAGCGGGGCTCGGTTCCCGTCCTCGAGTAGATTGTTTTGAACGAGACCGAGTGACTGGTTCTACACGCGGTCGGCTAGACAGGAGGCTAACAATCCCAGGTTTCGCGGTCATCCCACTGGAACGGCTAGCAAGCTTGCTTGGCCCTGCGTCAGATTCCTCGGTGTCAGTCTCAGCGACCGCATTCCACCGAGGATATGCATTCCGCGTAGTCTTCGGCGCTAGTGGACCGGTAGGCTTTGATGTGGCAACGGGTGGTACATTGGTAATGGTCGGCAAACGCAAGTACCTCGCACGACTGGCAATGGTTAATGATCGTCCTCGCTCGGCAATCCTTCAGATAGATCACTCACGCTATCTCCTTAAGGTGACGCTTCGTTCTATAGGCTTGGCTCCATTTCTCGAATGCTCGTGCTGAACAAATGCATCAGCAGACTGCGATTTTAATGAGTTGCCAACGTACAAAGAACGGCGGTCGAGTGGATTTCGCGTGCTGTTTTCGCCTGGAGGACTTGAGGCATAGCAGCTCGCCAAATTTTCCAAACCTTCGCCTTTGTTCGAGATGCACGGAATCGTATTGCCGGGAGCGACTTGACAAACTGATGTCAGTGAAATGTCGATTTTCGACTTAACCACGGTGACCCACCCTTGTTTTTGAGTGCCAGATCCCAAATGCACGGAAAAGGAGGTTCTTTTGGCTCTGTTGTGCCACTTGGTGGATCTTCAATGCAAAAATCAGTCAGCTTTCGGTTCACCGTTGGACAAGTACGGAAACGTCCGAATACTCACTATGGGGCGCAATCGCTCTTCCACGTACTTTTCCCTCCACTTATCCCAGGCAACTTGCATAGAGACTCGGTCGAATTCCGTTTGTTTTTCTCGAAGCAATATGCGCTTATGCCGCCGGGAGCGGGCTACGCTTAACCATTTGTGGAACATCCGACCCATGTTTTCTGGAAAAGAAAAGAATACAGGTGTAAATCGCAGCCACGTCTCGAGGTCAACAACCTGCCTGCGCGCTTGATGTCAAGGTGACTTTCCATAAGACTTAGGTCTTCGACGTGTCTCAAGCATATGTTCTTCCATTTCCTAAAGGCAAACCTAGGAGCAAAAATGAATGTCAGATACGATTCATTGCAATGAATGTTTGTTTACTTGAGCACAGCTAGAGAATATTTCTGGCGGACTTCAAGCTCTCGAAGCTTAATTTCTATGACGCGATTGGTCCAGCGGCTCAAAGCATCAGCTAATATTCGCTGTGGACGGAGTCAGATTTTTTTTTTTTTTACATTCCCAAGCTGCGCAAACCTACCATGTTAACTCGAACAATAATCTGCTCTTCGGCCGTGCGATTCCAACGCCTCCGGGTTGCCTTTGTTTGCCACACTACATGTATCCATCAGAATCACCAATGAGACGAGGCTATATCGGGCGATCGACCTTTCATATATCCACCGAGCTTGCGCGATTCCAAGACTTTGAGCTTGCTTTGCCGCCTCTTTTCCGCCAGTTTGGATTTCCATACATTTAATGTTCGCCGTTGTACGATGAATTTTTCCACGATCTTGGCATGCTTTAGAAGCTTTAACCTCGTGCGCAAGTGGACCCTCCATCTCAAAAGTGCATCATACTCTACTCGAGCAAGGTGGCGTTGTATTGCGAACGCCCGGCGGTTCTGATAGATGGTATAAACCTGACGCCAAGTTTCCAGACTGGATGACAATGTGGATGAATTGGATCGCATGCTGAAGGCAAGTGCACAGTCTGCAGACACAGTTAGCATCACGTAAATCATATCCACACGTTTTGCTTCACCTTCCAGCTGGCCAAGCTGACGCATTCGTTCTCTCCAGACGGACCAAGTGCTTTTAATGAGACGCAATGCTCTGACCCTTTCAAGGAGTTTGCCACGCTCACGCGCCTTCCACACCCGAGTGACAGCTCGGACAAGTACATCATCCTGTCTAGCAAGATGTTTGTCCGCCCTCTTTTCTATACCCTACAAAGAGATGATAAATTGAAGTGCTCTTAAATAAACGTTGCGAACCTACGCGTATCCGATCACGGGCGGTCTTCCATGACCTGATCGCCCGCTTCAGCACAGAAGTGTTGTAGAACCCAATGGCTGTTTGACGATCAAAGCTGTGCCAACGTGTTGATTTCAGGAACCCCTAGTGAAAACATCTCATAGAGAATGGACGCACGTATACTTCTTCCACATCTGAATCACTTCGCGCTTGATGCGAAGACCCATCTTGGCTGTCACTGCCCTTTCAACGTCACTCACTGTAAGGGCTCGTTTCCAACGTTTCCAGGTCTGTAGTACCACACTACACGCTGTTCTGCGATAAAATCGATCTGCTGCTGATTCCAAGCTGTCGACTTTAGACAAACTCGACTTCCAACGCAGGAAAAAACGCAAGACGATGCGTTCGCTATACTGTAACTCGGATAAGTGCGAACGGAACGACTGTCGCCACTTTGCCCAGGCATCTTTCTGAACTTTTAGTTCACGCTTTTCACGCACAGTCTTCATTTTTGCTCGCATATCATTTCGCCAGGCGATCTGCCTCTTCTCCTTTAGTTTTGCCTTCCATAACGTCAGTAGCATACGCAAACAACGGGTATTGGCAAAAGTAGCAGCATGTGTCTGCCTCTCCGTGAGTGAGGCCGCAGCATTTCGCCATCGCCGAAAGGCTGATCCGATAATCACGTTGTCTCGGGCCCCAGCGACTTGTTGATTCGTCGTCTAGAAACACTCGAATATTACTTAACTTGAAACAATGGAGTGAAGGAAGTTCGTACAATTAACCACTGGCAGCCGAGCACCCATGTCTCCCAACAGCGTTCGAGAAGTTTATCGTGGCGGAACTTATCCGCATCTTCTTCATCCCGCGCCATTTTGATTTTCTTCCACGCATCTTCTTCATTTATCACACTACCCTTGCGTTCACGAGATTGGGGTAATGTCGGTTGGGGGTGAGGGTCTTGCTTGGGTAATTTGATTGGCGAAGGAGCACGAAGGACTGGTTGGTTTCGAAGGTCGACAGCCGGTGACTTGGAAGTGGGTCCTGTGCGAACTACCGTTCGATAAGAAGGTGGGGTGTTCGAGGGGGATGGTAGCACGCCATCCGTGGTGTCCGAGGTATCCTCCCAAATTAGGACACGTCGAAATGCATCCTGATTAGCATTCTTGGGTCGAGGGGTTGCCGGATGGATAAGACTCGGAGGTAAAATGAGGTTGGCTGTGTGGGAAGAAGGATTCGACGGTCTTGCCTGTGACAAACCCTGAGACTGGCGGACCCTCGCGATACCATACCGTGCAGGTTCGTCGTCACGCTCTGTGTCAGATGAAGATTCTTCGTGGCCCTCTTCTGTCTGCTCTGTATCCTGAGTTGTCTCGCTTTGACCGCGATCTTGGTGAGAATGGAGAGTGAAAACGTCGTCATCGTCGTCACGCACAGGAACCGTAAGATACGCGGGCGAGCGTGCCGGTCTCTGGAACGGTACTTGTCGAGGATTCGAAGGGGTTGTAGGTCGAAATGCAGTACGTGGCGGCATGGTCGCATAACCATATTGCTTCTTCACCCCATTCCACTTGGCCTGCCAGCTCGGTCCCCTCAGCTTGCAGATCTCCAGCAGCCTCCCGTAGTGAATCGTTTCCGTCTGACTATCAAGACCCCGTTCGTGCAATTCGTCGTTATAGGCCTTCAGACCCGCGAGAAAAGATGTCGCGGTTGGAGCGATCCTGTTGATCACTGCATCGAGAAAGTCGACCTCTGCGGGTTCTAGCGCCTGTAATTCCGACTTGGATGTTGCGGATGCCCGTGATGCGTCGTGCGACGGTGCGTATTTTGCAGGAGACGAAGTGTGGGCCGGTCTGAAGCCAAACATGGACGCGCACAACCAGCTTAAACAATTTTTCTACGCGACGCGATAGACACGTGACCATGATACTTATCTAATCACTCGTCACGCCAAAGCGTCACTGTCGCAACTCCTCCTTCAGTCTCGCGACCTCATCCGCGAGCCTGTCCCTTTCCGCAGTCAGCTCTTCAATGCGCTTCTTTTGGCTTTTGTCTCTGCACTCATACTGAATTTTCTGCCGTTCGATTGTCTGCAACAACTTTGCTGCCTGCGCGATGTCGAACGAGTCCATGTATTCTGCAAGCGCCTTCACCCTCGCCCGCATCCCATCGCCATAATCGAGCACGTTCTCGGCAATAGTTGGCGACACACTCGAGATCGTCGAAGTTTCATCTGGACAAGTAAAAAGCGGCAGAACATCCTCTGCTTCTGCTTCTTCATTGTTTGAACCATCCTACATGAAATCAGATTTCCAAGAAATAGAAGTACGTCGAATAGACGAGAATCCACCTGGTTATGTGCCGGAAGTACGTGTTCACGTTCCTTTCCCTTCCTGCTGCCCGTCAGGGGTGCGGGCTTTGTGGACTCCGCCATTTGCTGTCTACTTTGAGGCGGTGTTAGTAGTACCCCGTCGGCAGAAGTTTCTGCCTCAGTAGCTAGCTGAGAGGTCCCGGACAAGCGTCTTTTTTTAGGGGTTGACGGTTGGCCCTCATCTTTGATTGTGGCTACCACTGACTCGGGGCTATATTGTAACCCAAGAAAGCTGAACTTGCGTGGTGGCTCCTCAGCTTCACCTGAGTCGACTTCAGTGGGCACTGGCGAAGGTGGCTGGGGCATGGTTGGCACGATAGAAAGCGGACTGCAAGCTTCCGGTTCCTTGACTGGATCAGGATGGCGAACAGGACTGAGGTCGTATTCGCGTTGTTTCAGACCGGTCGCGATGCCTTCCAAGCGTCTCCCGCTCCGTGGAGTCACAGTCTTCGTTGATGTACTACTTGGTGGTGAGTGCTTTTGCGGCGAGAATGTGTGCGGTGAGGAAGTTCGGCGTGGACTAGCAGGACCCGCGCTCTGCCTGGAAGGCGTACGGGGTATCAAGCTTGAAGCATGGACCGTATTTTCCCCAGGTTTTGGGAATAGTTCGTCTGCCCAAACTGTAATCAAAGAAAATGTACATCGTATGGAACTTGGATGGATGAGCATAGAACTACTCTTACCCCAGAAATCGCACTTGTCCTCATCTCCTTTAAATTTCTTGCAACAGTAGAAATCGCTGTTTGAGTAGGTCAGGGATTTGGGCGGTAAAACGCGACCTGTGCATCACGAATCGTACCGATTTGGGTGCTTCGAAGTGTTCGATTTACGCTTTGCTGCCTCTTCCAAGTGCTTGCAGTATACTTTTCCATCGGGACCAACGCCAACACGGGTGGACATGACGCACGAAGATTACAATTGCCAGTGAGCGGCCTCATGCAACTTAATGCTTATCTAACAAGCCAATCAACTTATGCCCTCGAACCTGAGTTAGATTGTATCTCGCACAAAGCCCAGTGTACCAAGGGACGATGCAAGAAGCTCTAACACGCGCTCGCTCTCCTTTTGCTGTACTTCAAGCAGCTCCACCAATTCCGACAGCAGCTCTTTGTTGTCCATAAGTGTGTTTTCATGTGTTCTAAGGAAGACTTTTTGCAGTGCCTGGACGGCTTCGAAGTCTCGATGGGATTGTAAACGCCGCTTGAGTGCACGTATGAACTGTCGCAGTTGATCAAAGGTAACCAATGACCGTAACTCGATATCAATCGCAGCGGGCATCAAACTCTTGATATAGTCGAAAACTTCATCCCCGGCTACAATGAGAAGGTGTAGAGATCAGGTTGGAAATTGAGCGACGTATGCTCACAATCACCATTCTTCTCAAATTTTGCCAGCTTTGTTTGCAGGATACTTTTTGATTTGGACATGGACTTGTCCAGTCGGGTCTTCTTCTCGGACTTTTCTTCCTTCTTATCCTCGATAGCAAACCGATGCTCGACACCGGGTAATGTAGGGAGGAAGAAAGGTGCTTGTTTGGGCTTTTTGGGTGGTTCTGTCGGTTGGTTTCGTTGCTGTGTCCCTTTAATTAGTTGTTTCTGGAAGTCAACATAGTATCGCACGAACTTGTATGATTTCGAGGTTCAACAGTGTTTGCCACCGCGACCGAGGAAGTAAAGTCAATGTAACAAGATCTCCATCCAGTTGAGGGGGTGTGGAGAAAATATCTACAGGTTTATCCTCCTCCATTGTTAGCCCTGTCAATGCCTCCAAGGCTAAAAAAAGTATGAGCTGATGTGCGACACAATGAACCAATTGAGACATACCGTCATCCTCGGCATCTCCTTGCATCGATGGCATTAAGACCTCCGCAACATCCTTTTCAGACACAGTCTGTAGGGTGACTTCTGCAAACTGTGCCCTATTTGCCCACAAGAACACCCCAACACTGTCCACATGAGCAGTCGCCAAAAAGTCATTCGTGGGCGAAAACGCGATGCTTGTAGCAATGCTTGGCGTTCGGAATGCATTGATTAAGCGTCCGGTTGGTATATCAAATGTCCGTATTATTGAATCTAGGGATGTCGACACTATCCAACGCGAGTCTGGTGAGAATGCCTGAAAGTTATCAGCGAGGAGTCTTTTAAGACCAATCTGGGAGCCCATACAACGTCAAGGATCTGGCCTTGCGATCCGCACGACAGCTCTCTGACTACCCGTCTCGTTTCAATATCGATAATACGTATTTTTATGTCATCACAGATGACAGCCAACAGCCCAGAATTTTGATGCAGGAGGACAGAATGAGTGGATGAGGATAACACCAACGTATAATCCAGTTTAGTAGTATGGAAATCAAAGAACTATTCCCACTCGGTAAACATTTTAAAAACCTGATAAGTTGATACGAATACTTACATTGACAGTACCATCCGATGTACTTGCAATAACGAGACGATTCAATGAATCGGTAGCTAAGCCGGTTATACAGCGTTCACTAGCTTTGGATTTTGAAGTACCATTCGATCGTTCCAAGACTGCCTGCGGGCAGGGTCCTACGTTGAACGTTTTCCGCTTCAAGCCAGATTGCATGTTCCACATATTAATTTCCCCTGTCGACGAGCCTGCAATGCCGAAGTTTCCACACGCAGAGACACAGACACACTAGTGGGCTCCGTAAGTCGCAGTCACTGAAGCAACTAAAATCCCACACCTTTACACAACCTGTCAAGGGTTTTCTTTTGGCACCGTCGACATAACTCCATGTATGTTTTCCTAGACGTTTATTCAATACCGTCCAGGATCGGACAAAAGGCTCGTCAGTGTGTGCTGTGAGTACATCATCCCAGTTCTTTGATCGCATTGTTGAGTGAGCAATAGATGTAACGGCCGGAAATTTCAACGATACTAGAGGCTTAGAAAGCACTGCAGCCTTTTTAGAAAGAGAACCTGCCGCAACTCAATATCCGCGTCTCCAGCTGTTCGCAATGATACATTTACCTTGAGACATTTCAAACGACCTCGTGTCGCGGACAATAGAAGTATAACGTAAACTCCGGTCCACTGATGCGGTCAATAACTGTTTACCGTCTTCCCCATAGTATCTGATCAAATGTGGGGGTGCAAAGTGGCCCGATCGGAATTTGAGTAAACGTGGGGCCGCGGTAGGTGAGTCGAACAGCCATTGCTAGGCTACAGTTATAAGCGCCGGGAAAATAGATGAATCTAGGCGTACCTTGACAGAGTTGTCTTCACCAGACGTTATCAAAACCGGCTGGCCAGGTACCCATTGTACTGCGCAGATGGCGCCATCATGAACACCCCTAATGAGATGCAACAAACGACCGCCAGAGTTTAAATCCCAGATAGCTAGATGCCCGTAAGAAGACACAGAGGCAAGTGTGTGGTGTCCATCTTACATAGAAATGAATAAGGGAGACAAAGTAACTGAAGCAAGATACTGACCACTTCGAAACGACAGTCCCCTAATACCACCACCCGCCATAAACATTCTCATCAACCTCTCGTCGGCGCGTATGTCATATACGGATATTTCGCCGGAAGTAAAGCCAACACCTACAACGTCAATGGCGGGGGATTGAATGATCGCCGTGATCGCAGAAGACGTCATGTTTGCCAAATTTTGTGTGGTCAATAGTGTTGAATTTGAAAACTTGTGTATACAGGTTCTGAAACCGCCATTTACGTGGACGCTATAGAGACATGGACCAAGACACTCACTGAGTCCGTATATTCCACAATTGCAGGTCACCTTCACGGCTGGCAACTAGTACTTTGTTTAGATAAGTCGATGGATGGAGCATCATAACTGCAGTAAATCCAATTTCAAACTGGATAGTACAAGACAACGACACTTCTAGAGTAAAATTAGGAGCATGGAAAGACTGTCTTGAAAAAAAAAACCTCACTATCATGCGAGAGGTCCCATATAAGCATTCGTCCACCATCCTCCGAAAGGGCAAGTAAAAGGGATCCAAATATAATTATAGAAGCCAGTGGTGTTCCGAGCGGATTTATCGACCGGGCAGCCTGAGCAGATTGGATGATGAATGTTGCTCGTATGCAAGAAATAAATCTACCTCTTTCCCTCGAATATATTTGATGATATGGACGCCAGATGTCGCCCAAATTGCATCGCCGTCAATGATTAAGCTCGAAATCTGATCTGGTTCTTCGGGGCCTATGCTCCGAGGTCTTTCAGAGGTCCCTAAGATTTTGATAGGTGTGAACTTACCGACAAACAATAGTGTCATTTTTCCTCCCTCCCAAAGTGCCCATGATTTTCCAAGACATGTAAGAAGGTGTATCCGTGGACCTTCTGCAGTCCCCTTGTGAGAACGAGCTTGCAGATAAAATGGTACGTGATTTGTAACCAGCCCAAGTGCACGGAAGGGCGCAAATAAGCGGGCATCCCCGGGTAATTTTTGCGCAGATTTTGATGGTTCTAGTTTCTTGGAGGCACGGATCCTCTTCAGCGGACGCTCTTTGATTCCTTCTTGTTCTGTGAACTCCGAGTCGGCCATCACTCGATTAACTGAGCAGCTCCAAGAGCAAGTCATATAATGATTCAATTCGCCGTGGACACACCCATTGGTCACCTGATTCTCACGTGATCATCACGTCCAAGAATATTTTGAATTTCAGGAGACCTGTAGGATCTTCCATCCAAGTTAAAACAACAACAGCACAGATCGTACAATATCGGCGTCTCTACCGGCCTTAACTAAAAGAGACGGAGTCTAATCAGTTCTATACGTTTAAGTTTATGCCTCTCCGACAGTTTCCTCGAGACTGGCCGGTGTTTGCACCGTAATATCGTCTCTGGTAGGCGGTTCTTCGACTTCAGTCATGCCCGCTTCATTGCCTTTTTCAGAGCTACTGTTGTTCTCCGTGCCTTCGCGGATGACCACCCGGTGAAGTGAATACGCACGTACAAAGATCACGAGAATAAGACCAAGTGCAGACAATGGTGTGTTCACAAGCCAAACCATACTGATAGAGCGGGCGTAAGCATGCATTACCTCAGCCCTCAACGTAGCATCCTACAACACGAGGATGCGGACTCGTCAGAAAATGCTACGAGCAAAGAGGACCAGCTTACAGGAATCAGTGCTATCTGTCTCACGTTATCGTTTAGGGAAGCGGCAGAAGTGCTGATAGTAAGACCCGAGATGCCTTGTAGTTTTCGTTGGAGGGTACTCGAGATTATGCTTTCTCCGATTGTGATGCCAATTGCACCACCCAGCGTGCTAGTAGTTTCGTGAGCCTAGGGTCGCAGACAATACCACCGCATACCGCAAGAAGACGAATGCGCTCGTGGTCGTAGCCATATCCTTTAAAGGCATGGCAGCTTGGACTGCAACAAGTGGCGTCTACCGACTGAGCTTAGTATGGCTTGGGGAGAAAGAAATGTAATATACTTGGAACAAGCAACCAATTCCGAGGGCCGCAATGAGGGGGTATACTTCCTGGGTAGCACTGTAGTAGGATATGTGAGACGTACGTAGTGATACAAGCCAAAAAAAAATAGCTGCACCCACATGCTGGACGTACTATCCAACATGGTCATGAGGCCCCATCCAACGGTCATTACAACCCAACCACCCCATATGATAGGACGATATGATCCAAAGTATGTCACCGACACACCTGATAGGATCGACAGCAAGGCACTGCCAAGGGAATAGGGAATCATCCTGTTGGGATAAACGTAAGAAAAATGAAGTGCTCTCGAATTATTGACCGACTTGATCCCTGATACGGTGGCAGATGCGCCAAGAACTGTGTGGGCCGTCGGATGTTGTCTGTACGAAAAGAATAAATTAAACATACCTTGGAAGTACATAGGCAGGTAGCTGAAAAAGCATTCGGTACAGGAGTGACCAGCAGAATGAAAACGTACTATGATCCTATCTCGTGTACGTAAGTCATACAACAATGGCAGGCATCAGTCAATAATACCCGAAAAAAAAGCTACAGCGTGCAAAAATACGGATATTAGAGTCAACCCGGTTGTTCGTGTCTACAAAAAAAAGTCAAGAACTTGCGCAAAGGAAGATAATACACATGCCTTGAACAACCGCGGGGGAAGAATTGCAGACCGCTTGGTATACATCTCGTTGAAAGCGTAGAGCACGAGTAAAACACCTCCGATAACGAGGAGTGAAATGGTCTCCGCGCTGTCCCCTAGATTATGATCAGTTGGTAGATCCACCTGCCAAAATTTTTATGTACACGCAGTCTCGCTCGAGTTGAAACCCAGTAAAATGCAAACTACGCCTGAGACGGCAATGCCTAGCCCCATAAAATCGAATTCTTTGGCATGATCACGAAAAGATCTTCCTTGGTGTGGATTGAGGTTTAAAAAGAAGAATAGGATAATCCCCGCTACACCACCGGTCGGTCTATTGCAAAAGATAACAAATCACAGGGGCTCGAAGAAAGGGTGACTGACAAGTTGATCCAGAAACACCTTTCAGTCCAAATTTAGAAAATAGCCGATCCATTAACTGGACAACATACCATCTCCACGAAACACGATCAGTTAATACCTAGTATTATCACAAATTAAGACAAGATTGGTGGTAAGCCAAAACAAACTTGCTCCGCCAATGAGAGGTCCCACGACACTACGAGGGTCAGGAATGGTATGCTGAGTAAATTGACTGAAGCTTACCTAGCAATACCATATGTAGCGCCAATGGCTCCTCCATATTTCCCCCGGCTGACGAATGTAAGGGACCAGGAGGTAAGCAAGAGTACGAAACTTACTCCTTAAGGGACACGATATCTGATATGGTGATCTGAACCAACTGGATGATGCCACCTGCACCGATACCTTGCAAAGCACGGCAAATTATAAGCCATGTCATGTCTTGAGCGGCACCACACAACGCTGAGCCAACCTGAAGGGGGTGTTATGGATGAAAAGTGCGCGCGTCAAACCAAAGGCAAACCAAAAATACGAAGATACATCCGTACAACACAGGCTTGCGACCTTGGAATCAGGTGAGCAGGGTGAAAAATAGGTCAAATATGATACAGACCTAAGATGTTAGAGAGCTTCCCGTAAAGCGGTCCCAGAGAAGCTGAAGCAAGCATATAGGCACTGAAATAAATGAAAGTTAGGTCACATTTGTGAGTGCACATGGGGATTACCTCCCAACCCAGCCATAATTGTTGCCTCCACCTAACTCCTCGACGATGGTAGGCAAGGCAGTAGCTACGATCGTCTGTACTCTGAGTCAAGTAATGAACAGAGAGACCGATGAAGAAATAGATGCCTGATCGAGTGCGGCGAGAAATGTCGAACACATGAGACCAAAAAGGACGATCCAGAGACGATTTTCCGGCACAACATGTCGCTCGTCCGCCTTCCAGGACGCACCTGGTTCAGACTTGGCTGGTTTCTTGTCGAGCCCGGTGGTGGAGAGGGACATGAATAGAGGGGGGAAACGGACGGGCAGGAACAAGAATACCCTTGGTTGTGGGAAGGCTTAATAGCATACACAGACGCGGCGACCCTCCACCTTCCCAGCGGCATGACACAAGATTTTATCTTTGAGCCGGTGTGCAGATGGCAGAGGCAATCGAACGCGGTGACCGGCGGCCGGTCGATGACACGAGGTCACGTATTACGGGCATCCCTGGGAGTAAAGTAAGGAGGCAACAGGCATCCGGGCAGCTGCTACACACAGCCCATGCGGAGATACCGCTTTGACAAGGACTCCTGACAAGTGAGCGCCGCATATTCAACCAGACTTACCGTAGAAAACTGATACCTGACCAGGGTCGATGGGGGCCAAATCTGGCAACCACCCTCTGTGGCACAGCAAACCTTATCTCAGCGCCTTGATTTCTGCTGTTGACCTCGTCCCGTCTTCCCTCCGTCTTTTCGACATAGAATACAGTCATTTCGCAAAATGTCTTCTGGGGCGGAACAAAGTATTCCCACATTCAAGCTTGTCCTTGGTGCGTTAACATTCCTGCTTTCTGCAGCACCATTCATTGCGTTCTGATTTTTTCACCGTGGTCAATCGATATCCCGTTTTCTTAATTTCGTCGCGTCCCAACACTGTATTTCTCTCCAAACATCTCCTTCAAACATCCTAGTCGGCGATGGTGGTACTGGAAAAACAACTTTCGTCAAGGCAAGTCGTGCCACAGTGGTAGGCCT
>JBBPKB010000288.1:0-15201 GCA_038089035.1 Boletellus dicymbophilus
CCCTGCCCGCCCCCCGCCTTCCCGCCCTCAACCGTGCCAGTTCGGAAGGCCCTTTATCATTCTCAGGGAACAGGCAAAGAAGACCCGCAGCCATGGCATAGACGCAATCAAGGTCCTGTCTCGTGCCCACCGGTCTCCGCACGCTCATCCCTCTCCAGTCACACATACTCGCCGCGAGGACCGTCGCAAACATCATCCGCACATCCCTCGGCCCGCGAGGTGCGCTTTTCTTCGCGCCCACCCCTCGCTCCCGCTCGCTCACCCGCACAGGCCTTGACAAAATCCTCATCTCCCCGGACGGCGACATCACCGTCACGAACGATGGCGCAACCATCCTCGGTCAGATGGAGGTCGAGCACCAGATCGCCAAGCTCCTCGTGCAGCTCTCTAAAAGCCAGGACGACGAGATCGGCGACGGCACCACCGGCGTTGTTGGTACGTACCTCCGCTGCCGACCTCCGTTCACCCCCGTCCAACCTCGTCTTGTCAAGTGCTTGCCGGTGCCCTTCTCGAGCAGAGCGAGGCACTCCTTGACCGTGGAATACATCCCATTCGCATCGCGGATGGCTTCGACAAGGCCTGTGCGGTCGCCGTCGATCAACTCGACCGCATTTCGGATCGCGTCGACTTTTCGTCCGAAAACAAGGAAAACTTGATCAAAACTGCCATGACAAGTCTCGGCAGCAAAATGTGACCATCTTTTCCCTTCCCTTCTTTCATGCTGACCCGGCTGCGACAGAGTCTCGAAAGAAATCAGACAGTTTGCGCAGATCGCCGTAGACGCCGTACTAACAGTTGCCGATGTAGAACGACGCGACGTCCCATTTGATCTCATCAAGGTCGACGGCAAAGTTGGTGGCTCCCTCGCCGACACCACCCTCATCAAGGGCGTGCTCATCGACAAGGACATGTCTCACCCACAAATGCCCTCTTCCGTCAAGGATGCCCGTCTCGCAATCCTTACCTGCCCGTTTGAGCCACCCCGTCCAAAGACAAAGCACAAACTAGACATCACCTCTGTCGAAGAGTACAAGAAACTTCGAGATTATGAAAAAGAAAAGTTCGAGGACATGATCAACTTGGTGAAAAACACGGGCGCCAACCTCGTCATATGTCAGTGGGGCTTTGATGACGAGGCAAATCATTTGTTGATGCAAAATGAACTCCCCGCTGTGCGGTGGGTTGGCGGTCCCGAGATCGAGGTAATATATGTGTGCTTGGCATTCACTTTGAGTTGTAATACCTCCCTCAGCTCATTGCCATAGCTACACACGGCAGAATCGTACCCAGATTCGAGGAACTCACGGCAGAAAAACTTGGTAAGGCGGGGATTGTGCGCGAAATTACTTTTGGCACAACGCGCGACAAGATGCTTGTCATCGAAGACTGTGCTAATACCCGTGCTGTCACCATTTTTGTCCGTGGTTCGAACAAGATGGTAATCGTACCCCATGTTTTGCTCACTGCTTGACTTACTCCGCCTTAGATCGTAGATGAAGCGAAACGAGCGCTTCATGATGCTATTTGCGCCGTCCGTAACCTTGTCGTGGATAACAGAGTGGTTTATGGTGGCGGTGCCGCTGATATTAGTTGTTCCATCGCCGTAGCAAAGGCTGCAGACCAGGTTGGTGCTTGCAAGATTGAGAGAGAATACCTCTTGATTCTTCACTTAGATCCCTTCCATAGAACAGTATGCAATGCGCTCCTTTGCCGCTGCTCTCGATGCCGTTCCACTTGCACTGGCAGAGAACAGTGGTCTCTCGCCGATCGAGACGCTCGCCCAAGTCAAAAGTCGACAAGTGACAGAAAAGAGTTCGCGTTTGGGCATTGACTGCATGGGTCAAGACGAGAACGGTAGGAGTATGCTCGGCTTATACTGTCATGCCTGATCTAGTCCGGTAGACATGAAGAAGCAGTTTGTGTATGATCCGCTCATCTCCAAACGACAGCAATATTTGCTAGCCACGCAGGTATGTATATCACAAATTTCCAAACCTGGACTAATTCGTCGCAGCTCGTGAGGGCAGTCCTCAAGATTGGTAAGTGGTTTTGGTTTCTCGCTACAGACTGAGATGGACGCTACTTCTTTCTAGATGATGTTATTGTCGCAGGTGAAGCGGAAGAATGATTAGGGACCCCATCTAGATCATACTCATACACTTGACAACCCATTATTCATGTAATCGTGCAACAGCAAACCCGACATTACCTCGATTGTCCCGCCTTGCGTGAAACAGAAATTGGTAGTAGTTCCGGGACCCTCTGTGACCGACCCTGGCTGAACTGTAAAGTCATGAGATGAGGACAAACGTTAGAGCGACGTTCGCTCGCTTTTATGCTTCCCTAAGTACGTCTTACGCTTAAACATATCTCTTCGTGAGAGAGTAAACAAGAACTTATTCGTTGAATAAGACCTCGAACATATAAAAGCTGGCGCGAGATGCCATCCCCTGAGTAAAAAGGTGATCCGTCTCCAACTTGACTTGAGATGGGTGTAAAGGAGTTACGCGTGCTGGGCGAGAGTCCCTTCAACGCTGAACCACGCTCTGTCGCAGAGCTTGCGAGCCACCCGGTAACGCCACTGCGTCTCGTCTATGCTCGCAACCACTGTGTGTCTTTGTCCACGGGTTCGATTCCGCTTGTTGATTGTTTGTGCTGCAGCCGCCATCCAGGATCTTCGGCCTGATGCAAAGGATTATGCAGTCAGAATCGACGGCGAAACAGACGGCATCAAGCCGCTCAGCCTCACGTTCAGGCAGATACGCGAATCACTGCCGCGAAAGCAGGTCCTTGCCGTCCTCGTCGTACGTCGGCTCGCCCTCTCGATTCCTTCTTTTCACAAGATTGCAACTCACCAGTAATCGGTGCGGTACAGTGCGCTGGGAATCGCCGAGCCAAAATGGCCGAAAAGACGGGAAGAGACGTGCACGGTATCAAATGGTCCGAAGGTACCATCGCCAACGTTCGCTGGACCGGTGCGCCCCTGAGGGACCTCCTCCTCCTCGCAGGCGTCCCGGACGACGGCGCATCGTGGGCAGGACTCCACGCGTGCTTTGCGTCCAACATCGAACCGTGCGAGGACGACGTGCGATACGGCGGCTCGATACCGCTGGAGAAGGCGATGAGCGAGGACGGCGACGTTCTCCTTGCGTACGAGGTACGTAACTTCTTTTGCGATGACATCATCGATTCCCCACCCCACCCCCGTCAAACCAAAACGTAGATGAACGGCGAACCGTTGACGCCCGACCATGGGTTTCCGTTGCGCGCGGTCGTCCCCGGGTGTGGCGGCATGCGCTGGGTTAAATGGGTGGACCACGTCTCCGTCTCCAGGGCAGAGTCGCCCAATTTTTATCAGCGGCGCGATTACAAGATACTGCCGGAACATGTACGTTTCCAAGGTGGTCACTCCGTCTGCGCGTTCTTTTGGTCTGACTCACCCCACGAATTGTGTGTGGTACATATGTTCTGACCTGCGGTTAGGTGGCGAGCAAGGCGACAGCGAACGAGGGAAACTGGTGGTCTCAAGCGCCCTCTATGCAGAACCTTCCGTGCAACTCTGTGGTGACAAGCGTGAGGCAGTTGGGGTTGTCCTCGTCCTCGCGTTCGGATGGACTACTGCTCTTGAAGGCGCGCGGATATGCCTACTCGGATCGTCCGATCGAGCGTGTCGATGTGAGCGTGGATGGCGGCGCCAGCTGGAACCAGTGCAAGATCACATATCAGGAGGGCCGCTGGAGCTGGGCACTGTGGGAATGGATGGGTGACGTGGGTGTAGGCTCGCTGAGCGAGTCGGAAGAAAACGTCGACACGAAGTTGTCGGCGACTGAGGGAGGCCTAGGACATCTCAAGGTGACGGTGCTCAGCCGGGCCAAAGATGAGGCTGGGCGCGTGCAAGAACTGACGTGTCCGTGGAACTTACGAGGTGTCGGATACTGTGGAGCTGGAGAAGCAGTGCTCGATATCAAAAGGATCTGATCAACTCGATTTACTACTAGATCGTTACAGCCGACGGGTGCCAGAATACGAGTACATATGTACAGGTCTCTACGATTGTTTTCTAGTTGTACAGACGTCTCCGCCGATGCTGCGCCCTCGTGATAGTAATAACAATGCACATCGCTCGCTAGGCATTTTCCGGAATCGCCAACTCGGCCTTCAACTTTTTCAGTTCCAAAACTGCCGCGTCGATGACGTCCTTTTCCGCCTTGTTTTCCTTGAGTGCGCGCACATGGTTACCCTGTTCGAGAATCTTGACTTCTAGAGCGACCGCCTCGGGTGATTTTGGCCCGTCCTTCGCGGCGTCCGTCTTTCCACCGGCGTCGACAGCCTTCTTAGCCTTGCGTTTCGGAACAGCAGCCTCCTCTTTCCGTCCCTCGTTTCCACCAAACTTGGCCCTCCACACTTCCTCCATCTTCTCGTCGATGTTCTTAAACAAATGATCCGGCTTTCCAATCCGATGTCCCGCAAGGATGTCCGTCGAAAATACCTCCGGTACGCACCGCGCTGGCGCGTTGAGTTGTTGCAGGATAGCCTCGGACGTCGCAGGCATGAATGGGTAGACCAAAACAGACAACAAGTAAATCAAGTTCACTGCGCGCGAGACGACCTGCGCACAGCGCTTGGGGTTTTCCGTCATCAACGTCTTGTTCAGGCCGGAGGCTTGCAGATAGCCATTACCGCGATTGGAGATGAGCATGACGGTCTGTAGTCCAAGGCGAAGCTTTACGCTCTCCATCGCATCTATGTATTCCTTGAGGAGAGTGTTGACGTCAGAAATAAACTCGCCGTCGAATTCATCGTTTGGGGACAGTTCTCCACCGGGATCGCCGCCCTCAGGTATGATACCTTCGTACTGCGAGGCCACGAATTTCAAGGCACGATTGACAAAGTTTCCAAAGCTGTTGCAGTGTCAGCGAGTATACACTATAGGGTGGCAAGTAAAAAATCACTTTTTGAGCAAGACGTTGTTATTGGCTGCAATCTGAGTGAAAATAGGAATAAGTAGCGTGCCCGATAGAGAAATCACGACGCACGCAATCGGCCCAGGAAAACATCGCATCCGCAGATTCGGGTCGGGTGGCGAGTAGGTAATAACGCCAGACCGAAGCAGGAATGCCAGTATCCTTGGCTGCGGGTCCGAACACTCCACGACCTTTGCTCTTGGAGAATTTACCACCTTCGTAGTTGAGGTATTCTGTGACGGTCTTTGTCGATCGCTCAGTATTCGGATGGGGAACAACCTCACCTGTCGTCGACACGTGATGAAGCATGGTCCATTTCCTGCCATCAGCGAGAAGCATTGCAGGAAAATAGACGGTATGAAAATAAACGTTGTCTTTGCCCATAAACTGATACAGATTGACATTATCGGGGTTGAGCCACCACCGCTGCCAATCAGAGGTATAATTGGCGGTTATGCTAGCATAGCCGTTCACGGCGTCGAACTACCGGAACAACACTCAGATGCAAACGTAGAGAATTGATTTAAAAATAGCACACGGACCCATACGTCTAGATAGTATTCAACGATCCGAATGCGTTAGGCGGGACGAGAAGCTCACAGAGAACCTTTCCATCCATCTCGCTGTCGTCCTCTCTACCTAGTGATGGGATGGGCACACCCCAAGCTAGATCGCGAGTGACGGGTGTGGGTCGCAGGCCGCTCTTCAAGCGAGCGTCAACGATCTCTCCCTCGGTGTTGATGGTGGCATTAGGCGACCATTTTCCGATCTTGTAGGATGCTTTGATCCAATCTTCTAGTTGGGGTTGCGCTTTGTCAAGTCTAAAGTACATGTGGGAAGAAGAGCGGGCAACAACTTTATGAGACTTGTCGATGAGGCACCGGGGCTCGAGAAGGTCTATGGCATCAAGAGTGCGCGCACAGCCGTCGCACTGGTCTCCTCGTGCATCCTACAAGGGAGGGTGAGAGTGATCCCGAGAAATGAGGTGCGGGAGTACTTGCGGGAAAGCTGCAATGGGGACATATGCCCTCGACGTATCGATCGGCGAGGAATCTGCATGGGATCAATATAGGAATGGACATGCATGGCGCCTTTAACTTGCTTTTGGCAACCTTGACAATAAGTCTGATCCTTTACTTGCTTTTCGAGATAATCGTGATTTCCGAGATTAAGGTATATTGACTGACATATCCTGAGGCGGAGAGGTCAGCGGGAGTGAGCACAGGAGTAAGAGGACGGTAAGAATTACTCGGTGTGGAGAGGGGTGGAGGTGCGTCCAAAGAGGTCAAACCTGCAGGTGGTTGAGTGAAGAAGAAGGATGAAATGAAATGGCGGGGGACGACTTGCCGGATGTCAAACCACTCGTAAGTCTCTTTGTGCAGAGCATGATATTTATCACAGAGCTGTCTAGGAGTGACGCCCTCCTTGAGCGCAGCAGTTTCCGTTGCGGTTCCGTACTCGTCTGTGCCACAGATGTAAAGGGTACGACGGTTGCGAGTGCCTGGGACCGAGTTGGGGAAGGAAGCAAAACATGAGGTGAGGCACACCCACGGCTATATCTGTCGTGGTGGCGGCGTGTCAGTGGCCAAGACGAGCGTCACGCGGAGAACACATGCCTGCTGAACACGTCGGCGCTAAGGACGCTTCCGATGATGTTTCCTGCCCAGAAGGGTCACGGAGAAGGAGATCACACGAGCGGAGAGACGGACCAAGGTGAGGAACGTTGTTGCAGTAAGGCAAGGCGGAGGTGATCAATATATTTGTTTCTCCGTCCTTTGGTAATCTAGCGGGGCGTGAGCGGCGACCGATGTGTGCAACGGTGCGCATACATTGTGGATTCGGAGAGCCCTGGATCTGGGACGCGTCTGAGGACGTGTGCTCTGACTGTCTGCGACATTCTGCGAGTCAGTGATAAGTGGGATTAGTCATCGGGTGGTTTATTTTGAGTGTCCGTGGCTGTGTCACAGGTCCAAGATCAGATCGTGCACGCCGACCGTAGCACTACGTACGTAAGACCGCCCAGTTATAAAGACGGGCGTGCAAATGCCCCTCTGCAATGCCTCTCGACAGGATTATCACCGACCCCATCATATCCACCGAGAATGCCGCCTTCTCGCCCCACTCCCCGTCCGCCGACCAGCTCCCCCCGCCCTCCACCGCCGCCTTGCCCTCCGACGACGAGCGCGTCCCTCTCGTCGGCGCGCCTAGGCCGAGCAAGCCGTTTTATCGCGCCCGCCCACTATGGTACACCCCTCTGCTTCCGGCTCGTCGCGCGAATTGACCCGTGCCCAGGCTCGTCCCCTTTGCGCTGATAGCATCCCTTACGGTGAGCCGAATGCAGTCCCCGCACCCCTCTTCTCACTTCCCTTCCAGCGTGGAATGACGCTCGCCTCTCGTGTAGAGGTCTTCACCCAGCTCTCGTGCCAACAGCTGTACGACAACCTCAACCACACCTCCTTCCCCCACGTACCAGGCTCTCTCACTTCCGTTCTCGACCCTGCCCCGAGCTTCACCCCGATATCTCTCCCGCATCCCGTGTATTCTTTCCAAGACTCCCGCGATGACGGCGTCGACGAGACTGACGATCCTCGCGTTTTACCCGGAGGAAACTGTGTTTCAGACCCTGCTGTGCAGGCCGGTGCTGCCAGACTTCAAACCATCATGACCACAACAATGGGTGTCCTTTCCGCCCTCACCACCGGCTGGTGGCTTCGTTTCAGCGAACGTCATGGACGCACTCGTGCCCTTGCGATTTCCACCCTCGGCTTGTTCCTAACGTGCGTCTACCCTTCCCACTCAACTCTTCCTCCAACCTTACCCGTCTGCTTATTACATAGCGATCTAGTATTCATCCTTGTCTCTACTCCCCATAACCTGCTCTCTTCCCACTCCCACAAACTCCTCATCCTCGCTCCCATCGTAGAAGGCTTATCGGGTGGATGGTCTTCGCTTAGCAGCGCCAAAACCGCCTACATTGCTGACTGCACTTCTCCCGGTTCCCGTGCTACCATCTTTGCTCGTTTTACCGGCGTGCTCTCCGTCGGCTTGGCCCTTGGGCCAATAATAGGCGCCTGGCTGATCAGAAATCCCATCCCATTTTTGAATGTCGGTCCAGGTGCCTTTCCTGCCCTCTCCTTGTAGTTTCCTATGCTGACATTGGCACTCAGTTGATCACCCATTGCAAAGTGTCAACTCTGTCTTTTGGGTCGCCATCTCCGGTTCTTTCGTAAATCTTCTTCTCGTCCTTTTCGTATTTCCCGAATCACTTTCTGCTTCCCGTCGCGCCATGAACAGAAAAGGCAAGAATCGCGCGATAGAAGGCTACGAAATCGAGGCCACCAGTTAGTCGTTTATCCTCCTTTATCTCACCCTACACCTAACTGATCCTTCTTGCAGCGCCAGACAAACCTACTTGGATAGTCGTTCGTGTTGTCAAGAGTTTTGTTTCGCCTCTTGCCGTATTCTTGCCAGCCGATGTTCCGGTGGCTCGCGTATCCGGAACGCACAATAATAATAATCCCCGTGTCCGCAGGGATTGGAGCTTATCGTTTCTTGGTTTGTCTTTCTTTATATATGGCCTTGCTTCTGGCGTCTTCCAGATCAAATATCTCTACGCCGAGCATGTTTACGGCTGGGCCGCGGAACAACTGAGCTACTATATCTCGTTCTTGGGTGCTATCCGTGCTTTTCATCTTCTCGTCTTCCTGCCATGTGAGTCATTGGTCGTTTTTATCGACTGCGATATATATTTACTGGCAGAGACCGCAGTCCTTTTGGCTACGTTTAAACCTGCTCGGGCCGCTCTGTCTGCACAACCTAATTCCAATGGGCTCATCCCAAAGCCTAAACCAACGAGAGGCCATCTCTTTTCTGAAATTCGCTTTGACCTCGTCGTTGTACGGTGCTCGATGTTCATCGAGTTTTTTTCCCATGCACTCGTCGCCATTTCTCCCCTTCCTTTGGATGATCCCGCGTCTGCATGGTGGTCACAGTTCATGTTTGTTGGAGCTACTTCGTTGGCATGTACGGGTGCTGGAGTCATGCCTGCTGTTCAGAGCATGGCTCTATGCACCCTACAGGGCCGAAAGGTTGCGGTCAGAGATGAAACCGCACGATTACAAGGCGATGCAGACTCTGCGGAGCACGACACCGCGCCCGAGCTGGGTAAATTATTCGGCGCACTTGCCATCGTTCAAGCAGTAGGATCGACTATTCTCGGGGTGTGTACTCCTTCTGTCCTGGTTATTTGAACTTGAATGATTTTTTTCCCCCCCGTTAGCCTATCGTGTTCGGGGTGATATACAGCAGTACAGTCGCTTCGTTACCCAGAGCGATCTTTGTGGCGGCTGCGGCCCTCGTTATAGTTTCCCTCGTCCTTACCATACTCATCAGACCGGACGTCAGCTTGTCCATACCCAAAAACAAACAAAAGAAGGCGAAAACCGGCACCGGTCCCAGGTACAGACCCGAAGAGATCAGGGGCCGCTCGAGAGCGAGCAAGGACCTCCGGGGCGGTTCGGCGAGTGGTTCCTATGGGGCTACAAGATATGACACGAGCGTGTCTACCGGGAGAACAGAGACTGGCACGTCTGGGCTTGTGTGAGCGTCGAGAGACGCCTTTGATTTATAGTGCGGTGACATATGGATGGGAGGATCGCGCGTATCCGCTACATGTATATCCATTAATTTACTTTGTAGTATGTACTATGACATCTGGATCTGTTGGATTTCTGCAAGAATTCATGGCCGTTCCATTTACTTAGTGGCCATATATGTAGGTCACCAGAAAGCTAAAAAGAAGGCGAAACTCAATCAAGGTTTCATATAAACACCCATACAGTGCTGTCGTGTGACTACAGGTTATGTGTCTGTATCTACAAAAAAAAATCCAGTGTACCACCCGGCTACGAGATTCGTGCGCGGATGAAAAAAAAAAAACACATCCATCCGCGACCAGCCTGCTTTCTACCCTCGAGTCGAGGTCATCGAGATCTCGATCCTCCGTACCCGGTGCTCGTTCTGAGAGATCCCATGTTCGAAGACCCCTCCCGCCTGTCGCCGTCGCCGTAGAAGCTCTCCCGGCGCTGTGCGGTCCTGAAACGCACGTCCGGGCCCTCCCAGTCGTACGCCCGCGGAAGCGACCGGCTTCGATTGAGTAGACTGCCTCCCAGCGCGCCGAGGGCAGCGCCGGTCCAGAACCCAGGACGCCAACCTTCGCCGGACGACGGGTCCTTCGTGTAAGGTGGCGGCGGGCCCTGCTGGAAGTCGCCAGGGAAGTACCCGCGTCCGGGCCTCCATCGGTTGCCGTCGGGCCCGGAACCGGGGCCGGGGTAGGTCGGGGGAGGGACCCGTCGAGGGTTGCCCGTGGGCGGGTAGTTGCGACGAAAACAAGAGTAGATCACGTTGTACGAGATGACCGCGAGGACTGCAAACCAGACGAGCATGAAGAGCATCCCGGACACGTCCAATTCTGAGGGAGGGGGGGGGGGAGGCGAGAGGCGACGTTCGAACTCGTGTCAGAAAGAAAAAAAGGGAGGTGAAAAAAGAGATCTCTCAGCGAGAAACGTACTGCTGAAGAAATTCGATACGCCGAACGATGGCCAGCTGGACGCATCGTCCCTGAGTGAATTGGGGAGCTGTACAAGATGGTACTCGAGAGAGCAGGATCCTGTGGGGAAGGAGAGGGGGAGGGGCGTTCAAAACGACCTGGGAGAGGTAAACCGCGATAACGGGCGCACCTTTCATCACATACGGATCCCCTGGGCCGTTCCAACCCTCACACGACACCTCGACCTTGCCGAACCGGAGAGAGGAAGGGAGGTCCGCCTCACACTGTTCATGGTGATGGCACCTCAGGCTGCATACAAGAGGCACTTGATGCTATCACTTGCCTTCCAGTCGACGTTGATGCCCGAACCACCGATGTTCCTGCAACGCACAACCTCAGGCTGGTACGTGGCGCACGGTTTCCCAAGGCATACCAACTGGGTGATTGGGGTGGTCCTCCTGGCAGTCGTGAGGGAGCCCTTGTAGAATGTGATCGCGGGGATGCTCTCGAGAGCTATTCGCGACATTTTCTTTACGACGTTCGACGACAACGTTAAAGGGACACGTCTCCGCTCCCACCGACTGCTTTTCCCATATCGAACCAAACTTAATTAACATGTCATGCCGGACAGGCAGGGCAGATGCCCCCACCGCAGCCCCAGCAGCTCAACACACCAACCCCCCACGTTCGTAATATCAGCGAAATTATGCTAACGACCCCCTCTCCCAGCACGAACCCGCTCGCGATCACAATCAGGCGGATGTCCGCTCCGCCGGCCTTTCCGAACCTCCGCTGGTACCAGAACTCGATCAAACCACCGACGAGGCGTGCCAACGAGAAGGACGGCGTGTTCAGGAACCCGATTGCGAACGCAACCCCGGATGGGATCCACCTGGCATATGGCGAACCACGCTGAATAGCAACAAGCTTGGTGCCTGCAACAACAGAAAATAACAGGGCAAATAGCACCATAAACAGGTTCGTGTTTTCTGGCAGCTGCCCATTACCTGTTACCACTCGCGTCAATAGCGAAACCAGGCTCAGTCTCTTGGTGACGTACGAAGCAAGCGCGCAAGGCCAAGCCATACATACGCAGTCGGAGCCGGAAACGAAGGCCCTGGTATGCTGTAAGCTCTCTGGTACAAGGTGTAGGCCGATGCGGACACTATTATAGACAACGAGGATCCGATCAGTTGGCCAAAGAACTGGGCTTTTGGCGAGGCACGGATAAGGTGTCCTGTCTTCAGGTCTTGCATGAGATCGCCTGCTCTACATAACTGCATTAGAGTTAAGATAAAAATTCGTGGCAAAGGAAACCCACTGTTGTGCACCTGCTTCGGCCACTCCACCTGCAATTATGTTCGCCACAACATTTCCAGGTTGTATCCATGCAAAAAGAAGCTGAGAGATTTTACCCAATCCGCTCACAGGGTTCAAATCCGTCTCGCCCAATGCTCGAACCCTAGCCAAGGGTTAAAGAAGAGTGCCAGAGAATGCAGCACACTTACCCCAAGACACTCAAGAGGCCACCGACGGCGAACCCAATCAGTGTCGCCCACGGCTTGATGCCTTCGTCCCCAAAGACAATCCACACCAATAGAGTCCCCACTATCACGCTCGCTACCAGGCCGATCAAAACCCATCGAGTTGGGACAAGCCTATCTGGTGCTTCTAGGTCATGATCTTCTTCGGATGGCGCATTCCCGACTTTCGTGACCGAGAAGAGCACCTTGCTGATAGACGACTGGACGGTGGGAAGAAGAGAGACAAGGGAGTCCGCACACATGATCGCAAGAGAAACCCACAGAATCCACCCCCTGGCGCCGGTGGACATATCACCGACCGGCCCTGGTGCCCAACCAGCGATCTTCGAGAGCGGTGATAAAATTCCCCAGCCCACAAGCATTCCCTACATAAACTATCAGTTCCCTGTGCCTGTCCATATCACGGCAGACATAATACCAAGTTCATGCTTAGTGTTGTAGGGAAGCCCATGATAATGCCTAGCTAAAGTTAGTACTGCGGGACCCCTTGCATGTCGAGGTAAACGCATACCCTGGCCAACGTACGATAGGCTGGGAGTGAATGACCACAACCACTCGCGAGCGAGATATTTTCCAAACAAGGGCACGCAGAATATGATCGGAAAGAAGTATGCTGCGAGCTGGCAAAGCAATGACGGGGATACGTGACGAGGTAAAGAGTGGACCCACCGTCATGATGCCAGAAGCCAAAAAACTATATATAAGATCCATCCAGCCTTCCTGCTGAACGAGCTCGCGTTCGGTGACACTTTCTGTTTCGTCTACGGTGTCGGGTGCGACAGTTTCGACATCGTCGGTGAGTGTGGTGTTGTTTGCTATATCTTCGGAATCGAGGGCTCTATACCCGGAGCGATGACGTATGGATGTGTCAGGTGGGGGGAGCTGGTGCAGGACGGAAATCAACTGTGCTGTTGCAGTTCCGGAAGGAAATGCGAGTTGTTCCTCGATAATCTGTGCATGGTATTAATATCGATGGCTGCACGATTGGTGCAATAAGTACGTGCCACTTGTTTGCGGATGGGTGGTGAAAGAAATACACCAAAGAATGCAATTGAGCACGACCAACCAACAGCTGCAATCCAGGAAAGGTAGATTGGTGGGCTCCCATCTTGTTCTTCATCTAGCAGACCGAGAGCCGGAAGTATACCGACAAACCCTGCTGCCAAAGGCATCTAACACGAGTTTATGGAAAATTTTTGTCGACTGGAATGACAAAAACTTACGGTCCCTGTAGCGACTGCAGTCGTTTGTACGACAACAATTTCTTGGGGGGACAATGGAACCGGAAGCATTTTGGATACCAAAAATCCAATGAGAGCTGACTGCAGTGACATCCTTAATTCGCTTTTAAAAGATTGTGTTTTAAACAAGTACAGCAAAGCACGTACATGCTGATCCATCCCGTTTGGAGACCAAAGTAGAGATTTGTAAAGCACAGTAGACAGCCAATTAGAAGGCCGATTGTCACCGCGGGGAACTGTGAATAGGTTTATTGTAACCTGCGTAGACGCAAGTAGCAGCAACATACTGTGAACTCGCGGGCAGGTGGTTCGCTATGGTCATGGGGACGAGACCTGAAAGGATTCGGTGTTGTCCAGCGAAATTGTAGAATCACTGTACCTGATCCACTGTCTGAGAGCCATTGTTCCAGAATATCGGACGATGGTCCGAACAAGGGTCTACTTGAACTTCACACACGCTCGTTGGACGCCAAGTAGCGTTAATTATAAGCGGACGAGGGAATTCAGACACGCGACACTGTAAGGCAACGAAGTGCGATACGACTTGACTGGCCGACGGGTTCGCTGTGTGCTGGTCAACAGGCTTTGCTCATATGTAGTACCAAGTTATAATTAATACTATGACCCCTGTGAAGCGGCACGTGATCATCCTTAAGTAATCTGGCCGATATTGTCAATCCAACAGTGTCCCCTTGTCCCGCCACCGACAGCGACGTCGACGTCGCGCTCATCGTTGACGATAACGGAAACCTTCCCTGCCCGTTTCCGCCGCTGCTTATATCTGGTTTTTATGGGTTGCAACACCGCCGAATTCTTCACTCGGTATCTCTGATTCCCCCCATTTCGCTTTCTCGCCGTCGCCATGGATGGCGTGGATCCGTCATACGAACATGAAACTGCTGCTGCGGGCCCGTCTTCAATCACCCAGGATGCTCCAATCATCTTCTTACCTCCTCCCATACGTATGTTTTCGTCTCTTTCCACAAGGTCCGCTTGATTGTCCTCCCGAATAGCTCTTCCACAACCTCAATGCTTTCTCGCCAGTACCCAAGATCTTCTTGCTCGCTTTCACTTACATTCGGCTTACAACAAGCATGTGCACATTCCTCTCGACTCCTCTCTCGCTCCACCCCCCGTTCCCCCGCAATCAAATCTCCCGCTCCCACCCGACGTGGACGAGAAGAAAAAGAAGAATTCTTACCGCCACCTCATCAAAAGTCTTCCCGGAAAGCATTCCATGAAAAAGGATGATTACTTGGCGACCATCATGCAAGCACCTCCAAAGCAGCACATACCCATAGTCCAGTTTGATGTCAAAACTCAAAGAGAAGCGTTCGCCGTCTCCGCCGAAGGACTTAAAGGGGTCTGTCTTATTTGTGCCACCCATCATCTCAGTTCTTCTCATTCATTCCCGACAGTGGAATGCTGGCGCCCTTATTCTCGAATCTGCGCAAGCTCGGGAAGATCGCAAAAAGCGCGTCAGTATTGCTATCCCATCGCTTTTATACTATCTATGCGTCTCATCGTCTTTTCATGATTTACAGAAAGAGTTGAAAAAACTCGCCCGCGCTCAGGCACAGGGACTTGCCCCAGGACCGCTGCCTGGCACGCCAACCGCCGCCCCTCAACCACAACCTGCTCCCTCTCAGCCAACGATTCCGTCTACGCAGCAACAACCCAGTGCATCACAAATACCACAGGCAAAGCCACGGGTTGCACCTGTATCGATTCCTCCATCAGGGTCCATTAACCCGTCGACATCCACCCCCACCAGCGCTACGCCGCGATCAGCTATTCCTACGACTGTACCACCTCAACGGTCTAATGTCCCAATGCCTGGCAGAGGTCAGAAGCGCGAGCATGAGGATGGCGTTATACAGCCACCTACGCCGTCCTCCCTCTCC
>JBBPKB010000289.1:0-15159 GCA_038089035.1 Boletellus dicymbophilus
GCTGGACTATCGACAGTTTAAGTACTAATTGTAAGTGTGCATGGACCAAGAGCGAATAAGGAAAAGAGGATATCATATGAGTAGAAAGGAATAGCCGATTGGCTGAAGAGGAATCGTACGATATACGAAATACGAGAAAGGAAATTAAAGTCCATGTTGGAATGGACAATTGCCTAATCATAATGAGTAAGTGTGAAGAAGGAAGAAAGGAAAGATCCGTGTTGGAACAGATCATGACTAATCATATATGATGCGTTAAAGCATCTGGGAAATACGCGGTAGTCTAGATGAAAGGTAATCGTAAAGGAAAAAGAAAAGGGAAAAGGAAAAGTTGTAACATTACCCCCTTCGTATGGGTAAAGTCACCTGAGTTTACAAAAAGAAAATGTCAATGTTAAAATGAAGTAAATGCCCATTCACCTGTGATGTTATCCCAGGCGTCCTGATCATAATCTGGTTCTTCATTCCGGAATAATTCGTCATCATCTTCTTCATTATGTCACGGGATGTGAATGGTCATGCTGAATCCGGAAGAGCTAGTAGCTCTAGTGGACGC
Source organism: Boletellus dicymbophilus (assembly GCA_038089035.1). Classification (NCBI taxonomy): domain Eukaryota; kingdom Fungi; phylum Basidiomycota; class Agaricomycetes; order Boletales; family Boletaceae; genus Boletellus; species Boletellus dicymbophilus. The sequence goes on from JBBPKB010000289.1 coordinate 557, forward strand.
GGTAACGGAGGATTCGGCTGTCAAGGATGTAGTGAAGGAAGTGTCAGCTACGTCCGAACGAGGGGAGCTGGGTTCCGAAGGTGGAGAGTTAGTGTCGGGGCCAAAGGTATGAGGCCAGGGTTTGTCAATGTCTGGAATAGCATTCCATCCAGTAGGCGCAGTAGTGGGCAATTGAGATGATGAGTGTCGAGAACGACAGCGAGAAGATCGAGAAGAAGGTGGAGAACTGGACGGGGTATGATGATGCCAGTGGTAAGGGCATCTGTATTGAGGGTGGCCAGGGGTGAGCCAATGACAGAAGGTGCATCTGTAGAGGAGGCAATTTGTGCGAATATGTCCTAACCTCCAACAGTGGAAACACGCTTGAGCATACATCGGGTGAAAAGGGGAAAGAGGGATGCTACTATAAGGTGTCTTGGCAATGACAAGGGCCCATTCTTCAGCAGATCCGATTGGGGAGGAAGACACGGAAGGAGTAGATGGAGGGGGTAAACCCGGAGGAGAACTTGGTGGCATAGGGGAGTGAGGAGGCGGTACAGGAAGTGGTTCTTCGTCATTGGGGTTGTTAATGATGGCGAGCTGGCGAGCGGCTTCTTCCACTATGGTCAGTCCTCCAAGTTGTTCTAGGGCACAGGTGATGGTGTTTCTCTGTCCTCCAAGGGCTCTGGCCAGTATGGCACACATGAGGGTCGGGGGATCTTCTTCCGCTGGAAGAGCAGCCATGACGAGGTTGTTGTTTCGAAGGGCGAGAACTAAATAATGAAGGGGGGACGAAGGAGCAATTAAAGAATCAAGAATAAGGGCGGCATGTGAATCTAAGAAAACGGCCACCATCGAATCTAGCAAAGTGGTGTTGTCAACGGGAGGGGAGAGTTCAGAAACATAAACAGGCTCAATATATTGGTAAGTGGGGGGTTGTGCAGGGGGAATGGCCATTGCTGCAGAGGTGAACGGTAGTATGAAGGTGTTGTTGGTGGATGGAGCGGATTGAGGATGAGGGTGGGAAGACCTTGGGACGAGTCTTTTTATATTCTTCGAGAACGTCCTTGGCGTTTTTTAAGTTCCGCTTAGGTTCCCAGGAGTTGTCCGTCGTGGGATATCCTTTCCATTTTATCAAAAATTCCTGATGTCTCGGCGTTCCTCTATGCTGTATCACCTGTTCTACTTCGTATTCTTCTTCTTCTTCTATAAGTTCCAGGGGTGGAGCTGGGAAGTTCAGGCCATGTGCACTGTTTTCATGGTAGGGAGTGAGGAGAGAGGCATGAAACGTGTTATGTATCTTCCACGTTTGAGGGAGGCGGAGTCTATACATGATCGGAGATAGGACATCAGTGATTGTAAACAGTCCTTCTTGTTTTGGCATAAACTTAGGATTTGGCAGGGAATGTTTCAGGTTCCGTGCTTCTAACCACACCTTGTCTCCTTTTGTGAATAGCGTAAAGGGCTTCTTCGACCGTGCCTTCATCACCTGTCTAGCCAGTTCATGTGCCACCAGGGCTTCTTCTCTTGCTGTGGAAAGGGTTCTAAGACGTTCTTCGACCGCAGGGAGGTTCATATCTGAAATGATCATGGGAAGGGGTCGGGGTTCATAGTCGTACATGAGGTAAAATGGTGACTGGTTCATGACAGAGTGAGGGCGGTGATTGTGCACAAACTCAGCTTGTGGGATCATGTCGGCCCAGGAGGTGGGGTTCGATCCACAGAAGATTCGCAAGTAGGTTTCAACTTCCTGGTTAACACGCTCTGTCTCTCCGTCAGTCTGGAGATGATATGCAGTAGACAAGGAAAGGTTGTAGCATAGAAGTTTGGCGAGTTCTCTAGCAAATGCTGAGGCAAACTGCGGGCCTCAGTCGGAGATAATTTTGTTGTAAAGGCCAAAGCAGGTGTAGACCTTTTTAAAGAAAAGAAGGGCAATGCCTTCTGACGTTATTGTTTTCACAGTAGGGCAAAGAATTACCCCCTTCATAAGGCCATGGTCTACCACAACCAAAAGAGTGTCAAATCCCCCAGAGAGAGGGAGGTCCGTGATCAAGACACAAGATATCTGTTGGAAAGGGTATGTCACCAACAAGGGAATGGGGAGGAGGGGGGGGGAGGTAGGGTGTGTATTCGCTTTGTTCTGTTGACATAGGGCGCAACCATCAACATAACATTTCACGAAAGAGGCGAGACCGGGCCACCAAAACTCTGCAGAGACAAGTTGTCGGGTCTTCAAGTATCCGGGGTGGCCGGCAGTCGAGTGATCATGGTGCTTCTGAACGCACATTCATTGTAAGGCTTCATCGTCAGGAACATACACACGGTCTTGGAAGGTCAAAACTCTGGCATCAAATCTCCAGTCGGAGAGGTGAGATTGGAAGTGAGCCGGGAGTTGTTCAATTCCCTGGACGGCAGTCTGTACGTTGGGGTCGGAGGAGGAGGATCGGGCGAGGGCATCAGAGAGAGAGGCATCGATGACGTTGACAAAAAGGTCAGCGGGGAGTAGGGTGACGTCGGTGTTATCATTATCGGTAGAGGGAATGAGGTCAGGGTGGCAAGAGAGCACATTGGGGCCAGAGAGGTCTTTCCCAGGAACGTGGGAAATTTTCAAATCGTAATCAGCAAGGTTGAGTAACCATCGTGCCTGGCGATAGTTAAGGTTCTGGGGTTGACAGAAGTACGTCAGATTTTTATGGTTGGTAAAAACCTGCACTGTGTGGGGAGATCCATGGAGATAATGGTGCCACGCTTTCAGGGTGCAGATCACGGCCAAGAGCTCCTTATCATAGATGTTGTAATTCTGCTCAGCAGAGGCAAAGGTCTGGGAGAGGTATCCACATGGGTGCCAGTCTCCATTAGAATCGGCTTGGAGGAGGACGCCTCTAGAGGCAAACTTCGAGGCATTGGTGGTGACGGTGAAGGGTCGAGTTATGTCCGGCATAGTGAGGACAGGCTGTGAAAGGAAAATCTTCTTTAATTCCTGGAATGCTCCCTCACAGCTCTGGGACCAATCCCAAGGGGCGTTCTTCTTTGTCAAGTCTAGGAGGGGTTAGGCGATATCGGAGTATTTTGGGATAAATCGCCTGTAAAAATTAGCGAAGCCAAGGAAAGAGTGAACATCCTTGACTCATTTCGGTGTCGGCTATTCAGAGATCCCTTGCAATTTGACAGGGTCCATGGCAATCTGATTGGGTTTGATGATCATCCTGAGGTATTCTACTTCGTTTGTCACAAACTTGCATTTCTCAAGTTTGAGACAAAGATCTAGTTCTTTCATATGCTGCAAGACGAGTTTAGTGCGTGCAGTGTGAGTTTTGTCGTCCAGTGAGAAAATGAGAAGGTCATCCATGTAAATGACCAACCAGCCTTCTGCGATCATATCGCAGAAGGAATCGTTCATAAATCTCTGGAAGGTGGGTGGTGAGTTTGTGAGACCGAAGAACATCACTGTGGGTTCAAATAACCCTTTGTGCGTAATGAACGCTGCCTTCCATTGATCGCCTTCTTTAATGCGTATGTTGTTGTATCCCCAACGTATGTCGAATTTTGTAAACACCTTCGTGCCTTTGAGCTTATCTACAAGGTCAGAGACAAGCAGGAGAGGGTAGGCATCACGAATAGTATGTTTGTTCAGGTACCTATAGTCTTGGCATGGGCGGAGGCCTCCATCCTTCTTTTTGATGAAAAAGAATGGTGACACCTGAGGTGACTTCAAGGGGCGGATCTTATCCGTTCGAAGGTTTTCTTTGATAAAGTCTTCCGCTGCTTTCTTTTCATCAGGGGTGAGCAGGTATATCTTCGATACCTTAGGAACGAAGGTGTCGTCTAGGTGGATTGCATGATCATATGGTCTGGAAGGAGGGATATGATCAGTAGCTTCTTTTTCAAAGATAGAAGCGAAATCTTGGTATTCAGCCGGAAGCGTGGGCTTCAGTTTTTCTCGCTCTGCTTGCTGGGCGAGTTCGGTGGATAATGTAATCTTCCTGAGACATTTAGTAACAGGAGAGTTTGGGAAAAATCTAGATGCTGTGTGGGTAATGCGTCCAACCGTGTAGGATTTATGCGCTTCTTTGAGGAAGCAATCAGGGTCTTCTCCATTGAGGTAGGTGGAGAGTACATGTTGTTCTTCTTTGTCGTAAAGTTGATGACCTGTTGGAGGTCGTTCCCGTGTTCTGGAGTTCTTCAAGGAGTATTTTGCCCTGTTACCTGCATGGGAGAAATACAGATCCATAGACCAATCGAGCTTCTCGTCAATCTCAACCGTCTTCTTCTTCCAACCGATCTTTGGGTTCGTGGCCTTCAGCCAGGGGTGTCCAAGGATCACGTTCTCGCGTCTACAGTGGATGACATGGAGGAGAAGTTTCGTTCTTGTTATCCGAGTGGTCGGCATTTCATACTTTGAACGGCTTTTCGAGGCGGTCCAAAGGGAAGTGGTGCTTCTTTGCGAAGTCCCAATCAATACAAGAAATTTCAGCACTGCTGTCGATAAGGGTGGTGACGTCGATGACTTTCAGAGTGCTCGAGGGGTTGATGATTTGCACAGCAAGATGAACGGATGCATAGGCAGAATCATCTAGGAGTACAGGAGCAATCGTTTTACAAGAAAAAGGGGGAACTTGTGTCGAAATAGAACCCCCTAACAAAAACCCTTCTGGTTCTTGTAGATATTTGCCACAAAGGCTGAGTCTTCTTCTTCATCGTCACCTTCTACCAGTTCTAACCTCGGCAAGTCTTCTTCAACTTCTATCCTCGCCACCTTTCTCTCCTTTCGCTCTTCTGTCTTCTTTGGCAGAGGAGGTCGACGACCAGTCCCATTCTTCTTGGGGCAGTTATGTGCCAAATGTCTGTGTTTGCCGCAGTTGAAGCAGTTGCCTTTTCTGCAGTATTCGTCGTGTTGGGAGTGGGAAAGTTGAATAGCATCGACGTCCATGGCATCAGGGTTGTGGGGAGGAGTGGAGTAGCGAGGGTGAGATTGGTAAGCCAGGGTGGAAGGTCCGAACATCAAAGGTTGGTTGTTGAACAAGGACATGATGTCCTGTTGGTTTCGGAAATGAATCACTTTCGCAATCCATGTTGTGATGTCCGTGGGGACCGTTTCCATGGCATAAATTCAGGTTCGAAGGACCGGGTGAAGTCCTTTGGCAAAGAAGTTGATCAGTATCATCTGATCAGTTATTCCAGAATCGTTGCAGCAGATTGAAAACTCTGCAATGTAATCTTCTAGTGACTGTATGGTGCGCTTATCTTTCATCATCGTCAAATTCTGCAGCTTTCCCAGGGCTGCGATCTTCGTCTCCTTCGTTTGGAAGGTTTTCTCAAAGAGGTCTAGGAAGTCAGAATACTTCCCAAATGACAGCGGTGAAGCAGCCAGCTTTTCTTTTCGGAAGGAGGTTGTCCAACCGAGGGCGGCGCCTTTCTTCATGTAAGACAAGGCGTAGCCGATCTTCTTGTTATCGGTATCGTATAAGGTCTCGTTGATAAGAAGGTATGTCTTGACCAAAAGCAGCCATGCTTCGGCCTTATTGTAGCTTCCATCAAAATCATCGGGGGCACTGATCTTCAATTCTGTTGCTTTCGTCAAGGTGGACATGGTAGGAGGAGTTACAGCAGGTAGACAGGGTGTTCATAAGGTTGGTGGGTGAGTGGTGATAGGACAAGGGGGAGGTACTGTGGAGGTAGAAAGGACTGCTGTAACAGGAGAGGGTTCAGGTGATAGGGATCTAGAGGGGAATAGAAGAGCAAACGGATGGGGAGACGGGGATCTCGGCGGTTCTTCCGATGGATCGGGGGTCAGGGATCTGGTGGAGTCCGAGGGGACTACTTTTTCTGATTCTGAGTCGTTAGTGGACTTGTTTCTGGGTTCCCAAATGCCAACACGCAGTAGCACTGGTCTAAGCAGAATCTTGAATCAGATGGGACCGCAACAGTGAGGGATGCGGGTCCATCGGTATCGGGGGATCGAGGGGGCTGCAACAACAATGGAGCGGGTTGAAGAGTAAGCTAGATCTTTTGTTACACTTGGTCTGGGTAGGAACAAACGTAGACTCGATAAAGCAAACAAGTCAGCTCAATGGTACAATGGCCAAAGAGACTACCTTCATGGAAGGATTTGTATCGGGTGAAGCAGAGGCGAAGGTTCGACGATGTGAGCTCCGACGTGCTCAGGAGGAAGAGAGTGGATTAGACTCAAGTCTCGAGTAGATCTAGCTTAAGGTACAAGCTGGACTATCAATGGTTTAAGTACTAATTGTAAGTATGCATGGACCAAGAGTGAATAAGGAAAAGAGGATATCATATGAGTAGAAAGGAATAGCCGATTGGCTGAAGAGGAATCGTATGATATACGAAATACGAGAAAGGAAATTAAAGTCCGTGTTGGAATGGACAATTGCCTAATCATAATGAGTAAGCATGAAGAAGGAAGAAAGGAAAGATCCATGTTGGAACGGATCATGACTAATCATATATGACATGTTAAAGCGTCCGGGAAATATGCAGTAGTCTAGATGAAAGGTAATCGTAAAGGAAAAAGAAAAGGGAAAAGGAAAAGTTGTAACACAGCCAGTGTGATACTAAGGGTTTGCACCTGAGGTCATAACACTTGGATTAGGCTTTCATCCACTACCTGGGCACTAGGGCTAAGGTGTTGCAATTCTGAAAGAGGTTTCATATTATCTCCTGATTCACAGGGACAAGTGATGTATGGGCTGTTGCCTAAGATTTCATTTTGCTCATCCCTCAATGGGTTTAAGAGGAGCCCCTGAGAAGGGCAGAATTGTGACTCAGACAGATAGATCTTCAAAGATAGCCCCTTTGGGTTGTTTACAGTGTCAGGGTCATGCCTGAATGAGCTTTGTCTGACTGGGTTAGCTGGGCTGAGGATCCATACAGTATCCAGTGCTAAAAGGCTGAGGTAGTCTAGGAAACCTTTACCCACTATTCAAGCAGTCAGTATATGTGTAAATTGGTTACAGCTCTTAGAATACATCATTGTTACATCACTCTACTTCACAGATGCTGTTACAACACCAGTACAATACCTATACAAAATGGTACACTATAGTTGTAGTCATTACCCTTGGAACACTTACTGGATCATTGATCTTGATGATCTGCAACTAAAACCCTCTAGTTACATAAGAAATACCCTTATTTACCTTTCCTGTATATTTCTTCTCTATTCCCTCCTTATCTAAATCTGTACACATCCCCATCGCACTTTTATATTATCCTGGGCTCACTTGGTATCTAGCTCCTTATTTAGATCATAGGAAAGTGTACAGCTTGGTCTGTGCACATACTCCTTAGAGTATAAATAGGGGCTCACATGTACTGTTACGACTCTTTCTTTCTCTTTATGATTACTTTTCCTTCAGACTACCATGTATTTCCCGGACGCTTTTACGCATCATATGAGATTAGTCACGATCCATTCGAACGCGGACCTTATTTTCCTTTCTAGTATTTCGTATATCATACGATTCCTCTTCAGCCAATCGGCTATTCCTTTTCACTCGTATGATACCCTCTTTTCCTTATTTGATCTTGGTCCGTGCACAGTTCTGATTAGTACTTAAACCGTCGATAGTTCAGCTTGTAACTTAAGCTAGATCTACTCGAGACTTGAGTCTAATCCACTCTCCTTCTCTTGAATGCGTCGGAGCTTGCATCGTCGAACCTTCGCCTCTGCTTCACCCAATACAAATCCTTCTATGAAGGTAGTCTCTTCAGCCGTTGTACTGTTGAGCTGATTAGTTTGCTTTATCAAGTCTACATTTGTTCCTACCCGGACCAAGCGTAACAAAAGATCTAGCTTACTCCTTGACCTGCTCCATTGTTGTTGCGGCCCCCCCCCCGATCCCTGATACCGACAGACCCGCATCCCTCGCTGTTGCAGTCCCATCTGATTCAAGATTACATCCAGATCAGTACTACCACGTGTTGGCATCTGGGAACCTAGAAACGAGTCCACCCATGACTCAGAATCAGAAGAACTAGTCCCCTCGGACTCCACCAGATCCTTGACCCCCGATCCATCGGAAGAACCGCTGAGATCCCCGTCCCCCCATCCGTTTGCTCTCCTATTTCCCTCCAGATCCCCATCGCCTGAACCCTCTCCCATTACAGCAGTTCTCTCTTCCTCTACAGTACCCCCACCTCGTCCTATCGTCACCCATCCACCTACCTTACGAATCCCTCGCATATCCACTGTAACTCCTTCCGCCATGTCTACCCCTGCGAAACCAACGGAACTGAAGATCAGCGCCCCCGATGATTTTGATGGAAGCTACGATAAGGCCAAAGCATGGCTGCTGTTGGTCAAAACGTACCTTTTAATCAATGAAACTTTATACGACACCAATAACAAGAGGATCGGCTATGCCTTGTCTTACATGAAGAAAGGCGCCACCCTCGGTTGGGCTACCTCCTTCCGAAAAGAAAAGCTGGCCGCTTCACTGCCATCGTTTGGAAAGTACTCTGACTTCCTAGACTTATTCGAAAAGACCTTCCAAACGAAGGAAATGAAGATCGTAGCCCTGGGAAAGCTGCAGAATCTCACGATGACAAGAGATAAGCGCACCATATGGTCGCTAGAAGATTATATTGCAGAGTTCTCTATCTGCTGCAATGATTCAGGAATAACTGATCAGATGATACTGATCAACTTCTTCGCAAAAGGGCTTCACCCAGTCCTTCGAATCCGCATTTATGCGATGGAAACGGTTCCCATGGACATCACAACATGGATTGCGAAAGTGATTCATTTCCGAAACCAACAGGACATTGCGTCCTCGTTCAACAACTGACCCTCGATGTTCAGACCTTCTACCCCTGCTTACCAACCACGCCCTCGCTACCCCGTCCCCTCCCGCAACCCAGACACCATGGATGTCGATGCCATCCAACTCTCCCACTCCCAATGCGATGAATACCGCAAAAGAGGCAACTGCTTCAACTGCGGCGAACACGGACATTTGGCACATAACTGCCCCAAGAAGAATGGGACTGGTCATTGACCTCCTCTGCTGAAGAAAACAGAAGAATGAAAGGAGAGAAAGGTGGTGAGGATGGAAGTTGAAGAAGACTTGCCGAGGTTAGAACCAGTGGAAGATGACGATGAGGAAGAAGATCCAGCCTTCATGGCACAACTGTACAAGAACCAGAAGGGTTTTTGTTAGGGGGTTCTATTTCGATGCGAGTCCCCCCTTTTTCTTGCAAAACCATTGCTCCTGTACTTATAGATGATTCTGCCTATGCATCTGTTCATCTTGCTGCGCAAATCATCAACCCCTTGAGCACTCTAAAAGTCGTCGACGTCACTGCCCTCATTGATAGCAGTGCCGAAATTTCTTGTATCGATTGGGACTTCGTTAAGAAGCACAACCTCCCTTTGGACTGCCTTGAAAAGCTGTTCAAAGTACGAAACGCCAATCACTCTGACAACAAAAATGGCATGGTCAAGTTCACGACCACCGTCTTCACCCGTATTGGCACAATAACCCAGAAGCTTCTCCTCCACGTCATCCACTGTGGACACGAGAACGTGATCCTCGGGCACCCCTGGCTGAAGGCCACGAACCCGAAGATAGATTGGAAGAAGAAGATGGTCGAGATTGACGAGAAGCTCGATCGGTCTATGGATCTGTATTTCTCCCACGCAGGTAACAGGGTGAGATACTCCTCGAAAAACTCAAGAACATGGGAATGACCTCTGACAGGTCATCAAATGTACGACAAAGAAGAACGATACGTCCTCTCCGCCTACCTCAATGGAGAAGATCCTGACCACTTCCTTAAGGAAGCACATAAATCCTACACGGTTGGACGCATCACCCGGGCAGCATCCAGATTTTTCCCAAATTCTCCCATTACCAAACGACTTAGGAGAATCACTTTATCAACAGAACTCGCCCAACAAGTGGAGCGAGAGAAGCCAAAGCCGATGCTTCTGGCCAAATATCGAGATTTTGATTCTATTTTCGAGAAAGAAGCTACTGATCATATCCCTCCTTCCAGACCGTATGATCACGCGATTCACTTGGATGACACCTTCATTCCAAAGGTGTCGAAGATATATCCACTCGCCCCTGATGAGAAAAAGGCAGCGGAAGATTTTATCGAAGAAAATCTTCGAACAGGTAAGATACGCCCTTCAAAGTCACCTCAGGCTTCCCCCTTCTTCTTCGTAAAAAAGAAGGATGGAGGTCTTCGCCCTTGTCAGGACTACAGGTATCTGAACAAGCATACCGTTCGGGATGCCTACCCTCTCCCACTTGTCTCTGATCTTGTAGATAAGCTCAAAGGCATGAAGGTGTTCACGAAGTTCGACGTGCGTTGGGGATACAACAATGTACGCATCAAGGAAGGCAATCAATGGAAGGCAGCGTTCATTACGCATAAAGAGTTGTTTGAACCCACGGTGATGTTCTTTGGTCTCACGAACTCACCACCCACTTTCCAGAGATTCATGAATGATTCCTTCCATGATATGATCACAGAAGGCTGGTTGGTCATCTATATGGACGACCTTCTTATTTTCTCACCAGATGATGAAACTCATACGGCGCACACTAAACTTGTATTGCAGCATATGAAAGAACTTGATCTATGTCTCAAACTTGAAAAATGCAAGTTTGCGACAACCGAAGTCGAATACCTCGGGATGATCATCAAACCTGATCAGATTGCCATGGACCCTGTTAAACTATAAGGGATCTCTGAATGGCCGACACCGAAACGAGTCAAGGATGTTCCTTCCTTCCTTGGCTTTGCTAACTTCTATAGACAATTTATACCAAAATACTCTGATATCGCCTGACCCCTCCTTGATTTGATGAAGAAGAATGCCCCTTGGGACTGGTCCCAGAGTTGTGAGGGAGCATTCCAGAAACTAAAGAAGATTTTTCTTTCGCAACCTGTCCTTACGATGCCCGACATCACCCGACCCTTCGCCGTCGCTACTGACACTTCGAAGTTTGCCTCTGGAGGTGTACTCCTCCAAGCCAATTCAAACGGAGACTGGCACCCACGCGGATACCTCTCCCAGACTTTCGCCTCCGCTGAGCAGAATTATGACATCTACGATAAGGAACTCTTGGCCGTCATTCACGCCCTGAAAGCATGGCACCACTATCTCCATGGTTCTCCTCACACGGTACAGGTCTTCACTAACCCCAAGAACCTGACGTACTTCCGTCAACCCCAGAACCTTAACCGTCGCCAGGCATGATGGTTACTTGATCTCACTGACTACGATTTGAAGTTTTCTCACGTCCCTGGGAAAGATCTCTCTGGTCCTGATGTGCTCTCTCGCCGCCCTGACCTTATTCCTCCCACTGATGATGACAACGCCGACGTTACTCTCCTCCCTCCCGACCTCTTCGTCAACATCATTGATACTTCCCTCTCCATTGCACTCGCTCTATCCTCCTCCTCTGATCCTATTGTACAAACCGCTGTCCAAGGAATAGAACAACTCCCCGCTCGTTTCCGATCCCGCCTCTCTGACTGGCACTTTGATGGCGGAGTTCTAACTTTCCAAGATCGCGTGTACGTCCCCGATGACGAAACCTTACGACGAATGTGCGTTCAGAAGCATCACGATCACCCGACTGCCAGCCACCCAGGATATTTGAAGACCCGACAACTTGTCTCTGCGGAGTTTTGGTGGCCCGGCCTCACTTCTTTTGTAAAACGCTACGTTGAAGGTTGCGCCTTATGTCAACAGAACAAGGCGAACACACATCCGACCTCCCCTCCCCTCCTCCCTATTCCCTCATCGGCGACACAACCCTTCCAACAGATTTCTTGTGACTTGATCACGGACCTCCCTCTCTCCGGGGGATTTGACACTCTTTTGGTCGTGGTAGACCATGGCCTTATGAAGGGGGTAATTCTTTGCCCTACTGTTAAAATGATAACCTCCGAAGGCGTTGCCCTTCTTTTCTATAAAAAGGTCTACACTCGCTTTGGTCTTTACGATAAGATCATTTCCGACCAAGGCCCGCAGTTCGCCTCAGCATTCGCTAGAGAACTTGCCAGACTCCTACGCTACGACCTTTCCTTGTCTACAGCATATCACCCTCAGACTGACGGAGAAACAGAGCGCGTCAACCAGGAAGTTGAAACATACTTACGAATCTTCTGCGGATCGAACCCCACCTCTTGGGCCGATATGATCCCACAAGCAGAGTTTGCACACAACCACCGTCCTCACTCCGTCATGAACCAGTCACCATTCTACCTCATGTATGGCTACGAACCCCGACCCCTCCCCACGATCATTTCGGATACGAACCTCCCTGTGATTGAAGAATGTCTCAGAACCCTTTCCACAGCACGAGAAGAAGCCCTGGTGGCACACGAACTGGCCAGACAGGTGATGAAGGCATGGTCGAAGAAGCCTTTTACACCATTCGCAAAAGGAGAAAAGGTGTGGTTAGAAGCACGAAATTTGAAATGCTCCTTGCCAAACCCTAAGTTTATGCTGAAATGAGAAGGACCATTTACAATCACTGACATCTTATCTCTGATCACATATAGACTCCGCCTCCCTCAAACGTGGAAGATTCACAACACGTTCCACGCTTCTCTCCTTACTCCCTATTGCGAAAACAGCACTCACGGCCCAAACTTCCCAGCTCCACCTCCGGAACTCATAGAAGGTGAAGAAGAATATGAAGTGGAACAGGTGATATGGTATAGAGGAACTCCGAGATATCGGGAGTTTTTGATAAAATGGAAAGGGTATCCCACGACGGACAATTCCTGGGAACCTGAATGGAACTTAAAAAATGCCAAGGACGCTCTCGATGAATATAAAAAGACCCATCCAAAGGTCTTCCCACCTTTGTCCTCAATCCGCTCCATCCATCAACAACATCTCCGCGCCACCGTTCACCTCTGCAGCAATGGCCATCCCCCCTGCACAACCCCCCACCTATGAATACATTGAGCCTGCTTACGTTTTTGAACTCTCTCCTCCTGTTGACGATACCACTCTGTTAGATTCGATGGTGGCCGTTTTTCTAGATTCGCATGCTGCCTTCATTTTAGATTCCTTAATTGCTCCTTCGTCCCCCTTCATTATTTAGTCCTCGCTCTTCGAAACAACGACCTCGTCATGGCTACTCTTCCTGCGGAAGAAGATCCTCCGACCCTCGCACGCGCTATACTGGCTAGAACACTTGGAGGACAGAGAAACACCATCGCTCGCGCTTTAGAACAACTTGGAGGATTGACCGTCGCCGAGGAAGCTGCCTGACAACTTGCTCTCATCAATAACCCTGATGATGAAGAACCACTTCCCATACCACCTCCTCACTCCCCCACTCCAAGTTCTCCTCTGGGCCTACCACCTCCATCCACCCCTTCCGCATCTTCTTCCCCGATCAGATCTGCCGAAGAACGAGCCCTCGTTGTTGCTGAGATGCCCTATAGTAGCATCCCCCTTTCTCCTTCTCATCCGATGTACGCTCAAGCATGCTTCCATTGTCGGAGGTTAGGACATATCCGCGCCAATTGCCTCCTCTACTGTTACACCTTCTGCCATCAGCTCGCCCCGGGTCACCCTCAGTACAGATGCCCCTATCATTGGCGTCACCGCACCCCATCTAATTCTCCACCTTCTTCTCGATCCTCTCGTCGACGTTCTCGACGCTCGTCACCTCAGTCGCTCCCTGCTGTTCCTACTGGATGGAATGCCATCCCAGACATTGACAAACCCTGGCCTTACACCTTCGGCCCCAACGCAGACTCTCCACCCTCAGAACCTGGTTCTCCTCGCTCCGACGTAGCAGATACGTCCTTTACCTCTTTAACTGCCGAGTCGTCTATCACCGCGTCCACTAGGGCTACCACTTCATCAGGGTTTAGCATGACGATCCACATCCCGTGACATGACGAAGAAGATGATGAGTTATTCCAGAATGAAGAACCAGATTATGACCAGGACGCCTGGGATAACATCACGGGTGAAAGAGCATTTACTTCGTTTTAACATTGACATTTTCTTTTGTAAATTCAGGTGACTTTACCCATATGAAGGGGGTAATGTTACGATTCTTTCTTTCTCTTTACGATTACTTTTCCTTCAGACTACTGCGTATTTCCCGGACGCTTTTATGCGTCATACGAGATTAGTCACGATCCATTCGAACGCGGACCTTATTTTCCTTTCTAGTATTTCGTATATCGTATGATTCCTCTTCAGCCAATCGGCTATTCCTTTTCACTCGTACAATACCCTCTTTTCCTTATTTGATCTTGGTCCATGCACAGTTCCGATTAGTACTTAAACCGTCGATAGTTCAGCTTGTAACTTAAGCTAGATCTACTCAAGACTTGAGTCTAATCCACTCTCCTTCTCTTGAACACGTCGGAGCTCACATCGTCGAACCTTCGCCTCTGCTTCACCCGATACAAATCCTTCTACGAAGGTAGTCTCTTCAGCCGTTGTACTGTTGAGCTGATTAGTTTGCTTTATCGAGTCTACATTTGTTCCTACCCAGACCAAGCGTAACATGTACCATCTACCTTAGCCTAATCCACTTGTATTCTTGTTGGCATTCAGTCACAAGGTTTGAGCTACAGAGTATTAAGGACAAAGCTATCATCTATCTCTG
>JBBPKB010000290.1:0-15146 GCA_038089035.1 Boletellus dicymbophilus
GGTCGCTCAGGACGCCACGCGGGACGAACCAGGATGTGCTCGAGACCGTCGGCCTGGCCGGTCTGCCGGGTGGCGCAGCCGCACTCGCCAGTCAGGGTTCCTTCAACAATGGCGGCGGCGGCGCCTTTGTGTCACGCAAACCTTCGGATACCGCGACCCAGAATACCCATTTCAGTAGCAGCGGGAGTCGGCGGTCGCAGCAGCATCAGCCGGTTGGCAGTCCTGGGAGTCACCCGGCGCCGTTGCAGCCCGGATACCCTGTCGACTCGTATTTCCCACATCATCGAAGCAACAGCTCTCGTTCTATAGATCCGTTTGCTGCAGTGCCTTTTGCGACGTCTGCTGCGGCCGCCGCGAACGCGAACGCGAAGCCTCTTCCGAACCCGCACGAGGTGGCGTTGCCTTCGTCGCCGTCCCTCGCGGGGCATCTGTCGTTGGAAGAGGAAGCCGCTTCGTCGATGGCGTTGAGGAAGAGCGACGAACAGCGGATGAGTTATCAGGATGATACCGATTATGGCCAAGGAAATCGTATTTTGAGGGTGCGTGATTTAACTTTTCACTCGCACGATAGAGATCAACTCACATCGGGATGTAAAACTGCATACAGGTTGCTAATGAGTGAAAAAACGGCAACAAATGAAGAACGTTTTGCTTCCTCCCCACGCCCGGACAACGATTTTCAAATCGTGGGACCATGGTCTTTTTTTTGGACAACAGATGTGAAGTGGAGTGTGTCGGTGTTAACGATTCCTTTTTTTTGTCTGTCGCTGTTGCTGTTGCCTGCTTTCATCCGAACCCCCACGTTTCAAAACGACATTTGCCTCATCGGTGCTTTTTTTTTACTCCCGTTTACGTGTCCCACTTACCAGCCAGTACGACCACTCACTTTCTCCCCAATTCCATTCTCTCCTGAACATTCCTCTCTGTTTACGGATTGGATTGGATTCAAAGTTTTGTTTGCAGAGTGTCTGGGTCCCGCGATATCTGCCCCATTTTTTTTACTCATACTTGTGTAGTGTATACCTACTTCTCGCAAGGGTATGTTTTTTTTTGTCCGTACAAGTACCGCGTCAACGACTTTTTTTTTCTTCCCCCTCCACTACGTTCGTTCTTTTTTTGGTTCCTCTCACTAATACCTCCGGTCTTTTTTTTTTTTTAACTGGCACGTTCTGTTATTTTATTTTATTTTTTTGTAACCTGTTTTTTTTTTCCCTGTCTTGTTTCGACTTTGAATTATTTATAGAAATTTTGATATCTCCATGAACAATGAAGACATGTTTGATTGGTACTTACCCTCTCTCTCTCTTTTTTTTTTTAAAAAAATAATACTTGTTTTGCAATGTTAGTTCCTCCCTTTCTTTGGCCTTTCATTGTGTTCATTTTTGAAAACCAAAAAAAAATAGATGATGATACCTTATTTGTCTTAAATTTGGTGATGGACAGATCACAATTTAATCCTCTATTTCAGGTGTAACACTATGAATATGTAAAATACTTGTCTGTGTTGAATCTAAGGGCCTGTTTAGATTGACCTTGTTAACTCAGTCAACAGTTATCTTATTTTGGTTGAGCACCCTCCACCATATGAGATCACATGACTCTCTGGTCTTCACTGGCCATGGCTGAATCAATGTGCATGAGGTAGTATAGGATTATTCTTTCATTATGGTGTCTGTTATGATTTTCTTTTTTGTGGACTACACTTCCTTTCACTACATTTCATCCTTATACTTTGACACAGACTTTTCTTCATGATGATCATTCTCATGATGTCGTCCAGATTATGCTTTTTGTCTGTTCCAACATGGACTTACTTACTCATTTGGATTACACAAATGTCTGTCTCAACATGGACTCTTTCTTCCTTTTCTGTATTTCTAACATTGGATAATTCTCTTTCAGCCAATAGGCTATTCTCTTCCTCTTGTATGATGTTTTGTTTTCCTTTTTCATCTTTGGTCCATGCATAAGACCAGGATGTATTTAAACCTCAAATATCTCTGCTTGTACTCCAAGCTAGATCTACTCAAGACTTGCTATCTATCTGATTCTTCTCTCAAACTGCCTGAGGTTTGTCTGTTGACCTCTCACCTCTTGCTTCACCTGAACGTGGGATACAAATCCTTCTTCAAAGGTAACTACCTTGGATGTTTGTTTCTTGTTAGTTGATTATTCTTTCTTTTGAGTCTATGCTTGTTCCTACCTAGACCAAGCATAACAAAAGATCTAGCTTTCTCTGAACTACACCATTGTTGCTGTAGCTCCCACCCTGGTCTTTTGACCCAATAATCTCTGAAAAGATGACCCTCTCTCTCTGTTGTTGCAGTCCCTCTGATAAAAGACTACCTCCCTTGCCATTGTAGCAAAAGACCTCCTCTCTTGTGTTGAGACAGACCACTGATTCACAATTCCCACCAAATGCCCCCAACTAAACATCTCTGGCCTCTAGACTCTTTGATGTCCAGAATGATACTGTTATGATTTTCTCCTTTCTCTAAAGGACTATGCTTTATTTCACTATGCTTTGTCCTATCCTCTTCTTTCAACTCTTTGATTTAGACAATTCCTGAATGATGACCTCTTCTATGATGTCATCTAGATTATGCTTTTGTCCATCCATTTCCTCTCTTTCTTAAAGGACTACACTTCATTTCTTTATACTTTGTCCTTTCTTGGACTTGCTGGACTTTTCCTTGATGACTATTCTCACACAGTCATCTTGATTATGCTTCTGTTCATCCCAACATGTACTTCTTCTTTTATTTCTTCTGATCCTGCTTAGTCTCACTGATTACACAGTTGTCCATTCCAACATGGACTCCTTTGTCATTTCAATCTTGCTTATTCACTCCAATTAGGTGATCATCCATTTGATCACAGATCTTCTTCTTCTTCTTTGACAGTATGCACTCTTGCTTACTTGATTGTCTGTTTGATCATGGACTTCCTTTTCCTTCCTTGGATTTCTTGACATTGTATGATTCTCTTTTGGCCTGTCCCCTTTTCCCTTCTTCTTGTATGATGTCCTCTTTCCTTTCTTGATCTTGGTCCATGCATGACCCCCTCAGGTATATAGACATTAGAGTAGCATTGCTTGTACCTTAAGCTAGATCTACTTGAGTACTACATGAATACTTGAGAACCTTTCCTGATCTTTTGAGGCTTTGCCTCTTGTCCTTGCACTTTCCCAGAAGGACCCTTTGGGTTATCAATATATGATGGCTTGAGGCTCATCTGTCAAACCTCTTGCCTCTTCACCTTGATCATCCTAGGTGATGCAATCCCCTCAAATCCTTCTTCAAAGGTATCCCTTTGACTAGAATATCATTGGGCTGATTTAGGTTCTCTCTCTTCAAGTTTATGCTTGTCCCTACCTAGGCCAAGTTAAACAAAAGATCTAGCTTCCCCTTTGACCTGCACCATTGTTGCTGTGGCCCCTTCCCTGATCTTTCAACCTGATTCTGAAAAACAACAACCTGATTGAATAACTGTCAACTCTTGTCATTGTGATCCCTGATAGGATGACCTGCTCACCTTGATGTTGCAGCCCCTCTGATGAAAAGACTCCTTTCTTTGATATTAGAGCACCAGGACCCTACTCTCCTTTCTTTGTAGATGACCCCTGTAGATGGTAATCTCTTGCCAATGCCATATGATGATGAAGACTGCTTCCCTTGCCATTGTAGCACCAGGATTCCACTCTCCTTACTAGACAACCCCTGAAGATGGTATTCCCTTGATGATGCCATGAGATGATGAAGACTCTTCCCTTACAGATGGAGCTTGAGGAAGGACTAGCATGTCCTTAAATTGTATGGAACTGCCACTTTGCTCTCTGCAGCTGATCTCAACCCAGGACTGGCATGTCCTTAAACTGCATGACTTGCTCTCAGTGGCTGACTGACCTTGATGGACTGACATGTCCTTAAACCATACAACTCACTTCCTCTGTACTTACAGAAGTTGACTGACCTTGATGAACTGACATGTCCATAAACTATGCCAATGAACTGCCTTCCCTCTACTGCAGTGATGATCCCTGATGGAGTGCCACCTCCTTAAACCATGCTGATATGCTGCTTTGTTCCCTATGGTTGTTTGATGATCCCAGATGGAGTGACAACTCCTTAAACTGTATCAATTGACCATGCTCTTGGTCATGACAATGACAAGCACTCTGTACTCCTTCAGCTTCAAGTTTCCCAATAGGGAGTTGTAGAAGAACCCTCATATACTTTCAGCTTTAGGTTTTCCAATAGGGAGTTGGAGAAAGAACCCTCTTATGCTTTCAGCTTCAGGTTTTCCAATAGGAAGTTGCAGAAAAAAACCTCTTATTACTTCAGCTTCAGGTTTCTCAATTGGGAGTAGCAGAAGAACTTTGAAACTGCTCCATGTGATGCAGTTGCCATTTCAATTCTCAATGGAGCAAAACATCCTTAAACTAGATACACTGCCATCTGATATGGTAGTTTCAAACACTGGATTGGAGTGCAATCTCCTTAAACTACTAAAAAGCTGCTTTGCTTGTTGTAGCTTATCTTGACATTTGGGATGGTATCCCCAGACAACTGCTTGACATTCCACTGTACCCTTTTGTAGATGATCTCAACCTGATGGAGTGCAATCTCCTTAAACTACCTGAAAGTTGCTTTGATCATTGCAACTGACCAGATCTTGATGGAGCAAAACCTCCATAAACTACTTGATATGCTACTTTGTTCTTTGCAGCTGATCCTCAATTTGACTCCTGGGAGCAGCACCTCCTTAAACTGCTCAACTTGTTGCTTTGTATATTGCAGTTGAAGTTTTGATTTGACTCCTAGGGAGCAGCACCTTCTAAAACTGCTTGACTTGCTGCTCTGTTCCTCACAGCTGATGTTTTGATCTGGCCCCTGAGAGCAGCATCTCCTTAAACTACAGCTTGTTTCCTGATCCCTATAGAAGCTCTCATCTCATCCCCTGAAGTAGAATCTCTTTAAACTATCTGATGCTCCACTTTGTCCCCTATGGATGCTTCTGACCTGATCCCTTGGAGTGACATCTCCATAAACTGTTCAATGTACTACTGTGTTTGACACAGCCATTATGATAAAAGCCAACTTGGTGGAGCCACATTTCCAAACATGCAATTGGACTGATCTAGTCCCCTCAGCCATCCCTAAAGTCCCTGGACACTGTTGTAATGAGGCATCAAATTCCTTGGAGCCTGCCTTTTACAAATAGATCCCTGGATAGAACACTGGAACCCTCTGACACTGCCTCTTGTTGTGGTTGATGATTGATTGATTTTGGAATCACTTCTCTTAAGGATATGATTAGAACATTGAACTCACTTTGATCTTTGTGGAAGAACAAGATGAAACCACCCTCTTCATTGTGGCCCTTATTGATAACTGATCCACTTGCCCTTATGACCCTCACACTGGAATTTGGGCACCACTCTTGATCTACACTGAACACATTTGATTTTCCATCTGAATCAAAGGCTGACTCTTCACCCAATTTGAACCACCCTCCTGGTCTCCCAATCTGACCCTGAACCTTCTTTGTCTTGTGCTGATACTGTGCTTTCCTTGATTGCCATCTCTGATCATTGTCTTGTTGATTATGGCCTGACTATTTCTCTGATCACCACCTTCCCTCTGCCCACCATATCCTTTGTTCCCACAGTGCTACTGTGCCATGATCTAATGAACCTTCCATGATAGCTTCTTTTGACCTATAGACAATTGAACTAAAGATTGGGACTCAGACCCCTCCTGATGGAAGTCAACAGCATGACTGAAGCATGATTGCTTGTAGTCCAGACTTACTCTTGACTGATGCTGATGTTCTTTGATTAGCTAATATGATGATCTCAGTTTTTGCCCTTTCTGAATAAAAAGGTGCAACCTTTTGATGAATACCAATGTCCATTGATTTGACTGACACAATAATTATGGGGTTTCTGCTCTTCTCCTAGATAAAAAGATGCTGATGAAAGCCAATGCTCACATAATTTGGCTGACATGATGATCTTGGGTTTTGCCCTTCCCACTGACAAAAAGGTACTGCTTTGATCCTGACAACTTCTCTGTGAAGATAGCCACTCTTTCCTCCCCTTGTTGGAATGATGAAGATTTCTGTGATTGCTCTGATTGGATCTTCTGATTGAAGATTAGTGTTGCAAGCCAAGTTGCTGTTTCTTATCACAGATCTCCCTCTCTGACAATGTGATCTGATTCTGGTGTAGCAGACCAAATATCTGTAAACTGCTTCAGACCTTGTACCTGGACCTTTGATTCTGAACTGTCTTGGTGATGATCCAACCTTGTCACTAACTTCTATGCCACCTGATGCAACTGATCTATTCTAGACCTTGACCACTTTCTAGATATGATGGGAACTTCTCTGATTCTTGCTTGGACATATGGAAAACTGTCTATGACTTCTTGCTACATTTGAAGATGTCACTCTGATCTGATCCCTACCTGGACATACAGTAAACTGTCTATGATCCCTGATGTCACCCTTTGTGATGAATTCCTGGACACACTGTAAACTGTCTTTGACCCTTGATGTGTCACTGACTGTGATCCATGCCTGGACACATGATGAACTGTCCATGATTTCTTGATGATCCCTGTCAACTCTCATGATGAGTTTGACTGACCCCTGATTTGTACTGTTCTTACATCTAGAAGGAAGTACTCAACCCTGAAATGTATTCACTGACCTTGCAAACATTAATGATTGATTCCCCTGCTACCTGGATGTAGCATGGTCCTCTTTCTGGACTAGATGATGAAATCCTGTTCTTTGGATTGGTCCCCTGACCTTGAGATAGCATTCTTCTCCATTTGTAATATGTTTCCTTCTTGGTTGGCTCAGCCCTTTACCACTTTGAACCTGATATGAAGTCTTGATAAATGGAACTATTACTCACTGACAACCCAATGCCACTATCTCCTCAGACCTAGACTTATTGTCCAGATTCTCTCTGATAAATGATGATGTTTCCCATATCCTTGGGAAAAGACTATCTTGATGTGCTGTTGTGCCACCTTTGACCTCCCTCTTTTAATGATTTTTATGAATTGATGGTTGTGGTAGACCATGATGCTACAAAGGAGGTAATTTCATACCTTTACCCATGAAAACCACTGACTCCAATGACACACCCCTATCTTTTCATGAAAAGAATGATCCTAGACTCTGCCTTTCAATAAGACAATCCCCAATTCTACCCTGTCAAATACCTTAGCTAGGGAATTAATGAAACTCCTCTCTTTGATGACCTTTTCTCTGGAGTTTGATGATGAAATGGAACACATGAACTAGAAACACACCTTCAGATCTTTGAATCCTGCCTTGTTTCCTGACTAGGAAGATCTCCTACAGTAAACCTATGACTGCTTCCTTTCTACCACCAAACTGTTGCCATCCTGTCCCATGAATGGCCTAGACCTGAACTTGAATGTGGTTGACCCACATGATCCTCTCTTCCATGATTATCTTCCTCTTGGAGAAAAGATGCTTCTGATTGGAATCTTCCAATGTCACCAGATCTTGTTGATGATAAAGAATGAATTAAGATATGATGAGTCTTATGACCTTACAGTATGTCTTATGACCAGCAGAACTTGAATTTGATAAGGATACTCCCTGAGGATTATAAAAATCTTGATCTTAGACTTCATTCCCATCCTCCTCCTTCTGCAAAATTCATCCTGAATGCATCCATGCTACCTTCCTCATTCACAATGGCCATTGACCTTTCTGCCAACCTCATCTCATCTTTTGAATTTATTCCTCCTCAACTTGTCCAGGATTCCTACCAACCCTCTGTATCTCCTGAAACATTAAACACCCTTGTCTTTCTCCTGACAGATAACCATGTCACTGCCTACCTTGATACCCTGATTATCTCCAAATCTTTGATTTATTACCTCATTTGCTCCTTTCAAGATCACTATTTCTTATCCTACACTGTCCATGATCTAGATGATCAATGTTCTCTCCCACCAATCCTTGCACATTTTCTTCTCAGAACCCTAGCTCACCAGCATACTGCTTTTCTCCTTGCCCTTGACTAGTCAAGCATGACCTCTTTGACTGACAACATTAAAGGACTTTTTCTACAAGCTTAGGAATTTCTAGAATCAGGGTGGTCTGATCTGTCATCATTCCCTTGACTCTGGCATGCCTCTCCTCTTTTGGCTGACCTGTGGAGATGCTGTAGTCACCAGACTGTATCCATCCATTCTATCCCTGATACTCTTCATCATTCTGTTGGATTAGCAAGCATGTGTACAGCTACATGATTGACCAGCATCAAGAGTCATTACACTTTGCATGAGTGTATGTGTTCCCATCCCCTTGAGCACCTGTGGTATGTTCTTTTGGTAGTACTTTTTACTCATTGTTCATACCCAACCCTTTTCTATCCCTTTTGTACTGTACTCTCAAACTACTTGAACTTGCTTATATATAAGTACATCATATGTAAACAAGCACCTCAGTCTACTATATCACACAACTGAAGTGAGTCCACATAGCTATACCTTTTATTATCTTGCACTAACTTGTATCATAGTTTGCCTACACTAGGTAATTACCTAATATAGTCTGTTGTATCACATGACTGAGTTTGCCCATGCTAGTAATCTAACACATTCTACATACTGAAGTGTATTCATGCTTGGCATACCATCCACCTCTTTGATAGAACACAGTGAGATCAATTTTGAATGGAGGTGCATGAGTTGTCTATCCAACACACAAGCCTCTGAGTTCCTCTTTTTGCACTCAGATTTGAACACCTCATGTTTTTTTTTCAGTAAATGTTGTTTCAAGGGACCAAGTCCTTATTGATACTTAGGGCCCATCAAGGGTATAGCAGACCCTTGGAGGTATCAGTACCCCTACCTGTGAGGGCAAGGGTGTTATGCTTGGCTTGGGTAGGGATGAGCATAGACTCATAAGAGAAATCATTCAGCTAACAAGGAACCATGTCTGAGAAAGCTACCTTCAGGATGGAAGGATTTGTCAGGTGTTCTCCACAAGAGTAGGCAAAGAACCAGCATGTCTTGTGACAGAGGCAAGGAGGCAAGAGGTTAGTTGATGAGCCTCAAGCCAATCAGTGTTGTTAACCCAGAGGGACCTTCTGGGAAAGCATTGAATCAAGAGGCAGGACCTCAAACATAAGAGAGGATCATTGAGTGTTCTTCAGGTATTGAATGGTTAATCTATGAATAGATCTAGCTTAAGGTACAAGCAATGTTGCTCTAGAGTTTATATACATAAGAGGGTGATGCACAGACCAAGAACAAGAAAGGAAAAGGAGATATCATACAAGAAGAGAGAAAGGCAATAGGTGAAACAACTGCCCAAAGGTCCAGGTGTTGAATGGTATCATGGTTGAAGACTAGGCAAAAAAAACAACAAACAAACCACTGAGGTCATTGTGTGGTAGCAATGAGTTGGCAACAAGAAATCTTGAGGTCAACATGTGGTAGCATCAAGACAACTGGGTGAGAACATGTTGGTAGGCAATTGTCAACCCTATGACAAAGCATCCTGGTATTGGAGCACTTTGAAGGAGTGAACCTTAGTGAACCTTTAGAGAGGTGAGACACCAAAAGAGTAAACTGAGGCTCTGTCAAACTGGTCAAACTCGGGGCCGGTCGGAACTACGCACGAAGGGGGCGGAGCTACTCCGGAACTCCAGAGTAGTTGGTCGGACGGGACTTGGCTTCACCTTATGTGGTGCGCCCTTACAGCGGATCCGGTGTCCCGGATTTCGGAGGGTCAGAGGTCGGAGGTAGTCGCTCAACGACTGAGGGAGAGAGGGAGAGTCGGACGAGGATTAAGACAGAGTGCGCAGAAGTTTGATCAAGAAGTTTAGTCGATATTCGAACTAAGGAAATACGACAGAGTTACAAGACTTATATACGGAGGAAAAGTCGGAGTATAGAATGTAAAACATCGGAGTAAGGAATATGAAACATCAGAATGGTACGGGTGTTGCAAAGGAATAGACAGACAGACAGAAGGATGATAGATGTAATAGGAACGTCAGATGTAATGAATGAACGACAGAACGACAGAATGACAGATGGAAACAGGAGAATGTCAGGTGTCAGAAATAAAGGTTTCAATATCATAAGTCTGAGGCGAAAGAGCAACAGGAAATATGAAATAAGAATTGGAAATATGAACAGAGAATATTCTGGAATTACAAGAGTTGGACTTGCGTTTGGGATATGACAGTATCCCCCTCTTAGGCCTGAACCCCTGAAGGCTGAAGATGCATATCACAGGACTTCATTTATCTGAGTGGAGTTAGAAAAATATCTGTAAGGATAAAAGGCTGAGCCCAAGCGGAAACGCTCCTTCAACCCCAACTATGATCACCATGTCCAACATCGCCGATATCACAGAGTGGGATGACGAGCGTCTCATGGAAAACTATGCCAACAACGACAACCTCTGGAACATGAAGGCCGACGAGCGGAAACAATGCGCGAGAGCAAAGAGAGAAGAGGAGCAGCAACAAGCAGAGGAGGTGAGGAGGAGGGCCAAGGAGGAGGCTGTGAGGAGGGCCGCAGAGGAGGCCGCAAGAAGGGCTGCGGAGGAAGCCACGAGAAGGGCTGGAGAGGAGGATGTGAGGAAGAGGGCGGAGAACATGGTGGCAGTGCAGGGATGCAGCAAGGAAGCAGAGGCGGAAAGGCGGCTGGAGAAGAAGGAGTAGGGAACACGGAAGGTGACATAGTGTAGTCCTCGCCTTCCTGTAACCAAAGTATCAAATTCAGAATAACATGGAGTTAAGCGGAAATTGGACTGGGTTTGGTGGGATAGCAAAGATGAAACTCCTCGATGAGTTCCAATGCATGGCCAAGTTCCATGGCTAATAGCCAGGACGTTTCTTTGTCAGTACCCTCATAACCAGACCAACGAACAAGATACAATAATTTGCAATTTCTTTGTTGCCGATCTATCTTCGAGTCCAAAATCTCAGAGATCTCATACTCAGGTTCACCATCAACTTCAACAGGAGGCGGGGGTGACTGAATGCAGTTCAGGATCGTGTTTGGTACAGTGGGTTCTAACTGGGAAACATAGAAGACTGGATGTATGGACTTCATATTTTCTGGAAGTCAGAGTGTGAAGGAAAGGCTGCCAGCTTGCGTGATAATGGTGTAGGGACCTAAGTTCTTCTTGGAGAGTTTTTTAGACAGGTGTGTGGAGCGGAAGTACTTAGCCTTGACGAAAACCTGATCACCAACCTTAAAGTCTGGTGCAGGAGTCCGTTTGGCATTGATAGGTCCTTGGTAGCGTTGCTGTGCAGTGGCTATTTCATCACAAAGGAAAATGTGGAGGGAGTCGAGGTCGACGGAGTATTCTTGAGCTCGGGCAGAGGTAAGATCTTGCTCAGGGTAGACGGTGAGGTTGGGATGGTAACCTTTATTAGTGAAGAACAGAGAGACACCTGTAGTAGCATTTGGAGCGTTGTTATAAGCAAACTCCGCAAGGGGCAGGAGTTCTGACCAATTGTCCTGCTGGTAGTTGCAATAAATCTGAAGATACTGTTCCAGGGTCTGGTTCATGCGCTCGGTTTGGCCATCGCCCTCGAGATGATATCCAGAGGTGAAGTGGAGTCGGATGTTGAGAGCCTTGCCCAGAGAGCGGAAGAAATGGGATACAAATTCTGAGCCTCGATCTGAAGTAATGTGTGAGGGGACTCCATGCTTTGAAAAGACATGTAGAAGGAAGAGTTTAGCTAACTCCGGAGAGGTTACCTTGTTGTCGGTTGGAATGAAGATACACTGCTTAGACAAGCGATCTACGACGACTAGGATTGCGGTATGACCAGAAGAAGCAGGGAGCTGCTCGATGAAGTCCATAGAGATGGAGTTCCAAGGCTTCTCAGGAATGGGGAGTTGCTTCAGGAGACCATAGGGCTTATGTCGAGGGATCTTGGCATGAGCACAGGAGGTACAGGAAGAGACATACTCCTTTACAAAAGTCTGGATACCTGGCCAGGTGTATTCTTGGCATATCAGCTCCAGGGTCCAATTTTGTCCAAAATGTCCAGAGAGCATATGGTCATGCTTGTACTGTAGGACTCTTAGGTGAAGATCATTGGCATTGGGGACATATATGCAATCATCTAAGCGTAAAAAGCCTTCAGAATCAACAGACCAGCAAGAGTCAGGGGGAACAGAAGTGGACAAGTGGACAGAGGCTAAAGGATCGGACAGGATGTCATTATGCAGGGACTCGATGTCAAACAATGTACTAGCCCAGAGAACCGGAGATGCGAGACTGGTTGCCCTGAGGGATGAAGCGAGCTGTTCCTGTGTAAAAATGGGGTGGAAATTCTGAGAATTGACCTGAGCATAGTCCCTATCCCCCTCTTTGGGATAGACGTCCCAGCATCTAGTGAGAGAGTCGGGTTTCATGCCTAGGCATCCAGGACAAAAACAAATGACCATATTGAACTGAGAGAGAAATTCCAACCACCGGGCTTGACACCAGGTGAGAAGTTTACTGGTAGAGAAGTATTCCAGGTTCTTATGGTCAGTCACCACATTGATCGGAGTACCAGAACCTTCAAGGTAATGTCGCCAAGCCCAGAAGGATTTGTGAATAGCAAGCAATTCCTTATCATGGGTATCATAGTTAAGTTCTGGAGTGGAGAGGGTGCAGGAATAGAAAGCGACGGGGCAAATTTCGTCGTCCAGACAACAGATAGAGAGGATACCAGCAATAGCATAATCGGAAGGATCAGTCTCAACGATGAGAGGGGAGTCAGGCACCTAGTGGGTAAGGATGGGAGCAGAAGTGAAGGCTTCCTTGAGGCATTGGAAAGCCGAATGGCAAGCATCATCAAACTTCCATGGGGTACCCTTGCAAGTGAGATGAGTGAGTGGGATGACCAGTCCGGAGTAATCGGCAATGAAACAGCAGTAGAAGTTAGCGAAGCCAAGAAAGGATTGAATATCTCAGACTTTCCTGGATTCCGGCCAATCAAGAATGGCCTTCACCTTTTCCGGCGACATAGAGAGACCAGATGGAGAGAGCTGGTAACCGAGATACTCGATAGACTCAGTGTGGAATTCACACTTCTCAGGTTTGGCATAAAGACCATGTTTTCGGAGACGCTGGAGAACCTCCCAGACATGTTCCTTGTGCTTCCTGCGGTCCTCAGAGAAAATAAGGATATCGTCAAGATAGACAATAACAGAGATGTTGAGAAGATCAGCGAAGATCAAATTAACGAACCATTGGAAGGCTGTTGGAGAATTGGTGAGACCGAACGGCATAACCAGCCATTCATAAGAGCTGTAGTGTGTCTGGAAGGACATCTTCCATTCGTCGCCCTCAGCAATGCAAACCAGATGGTAGGCATGCTGGAGGTCAAGTTTGGTGTAGATGCGAGCATGACTCAGAGTATCCAATAGGTTGGAAATATGTGGAAGCGGATAACGATCTTTCTTCGTGATCTTGTTGAGGCTGCAGAAGTCAATGCAGAGGCGGAGTGAACCGTCCTTCTTGTGGACAAAGAGTACAGGGGCTGCATGGGCAGAAGAGGAAGGGCATATGAAGCCCATTGAAAGATGTTCATCAAGGAAAGCTCAGAGTGACTTCAATTCAGAGGGGCTCAAAGAGTACGTTGTACCAATCGGAGGAGAGGCTCCTTCTTCCAGATCGATCTTAAGGTCGAAATCACGATGTGGAGCAAGCTTGGAGGCTTTGCTCTTGCTAAAGACATCAGTGAAGTCATGGTATTCCGGAGGCACTCCAGAGAGATCAACTGGGTTGGGATTAGCGGAAGCAGAACAGAGTTTGCTCTCTTGAGGACAGAGTGAAAGGGAAAACTGTACCGAGCCTTCAAGATGACAGGCAAGTGCAAAGGCTGGGGCGTTGACAAGCACAATCTGTGGAGCCTTGTGGTCGGAGAATCGTGGTGTATCAGGTGGGGCAGAGTCAGCCAGAGGAACAAATTCCGGAGGCTGAGGAGTTGAGCTCGGAGGGGCTGGCCCAGGATGCTGTGGTGTTCAGAACGAGATACTGCTCAAAGCCCAGTCAATCAACGGATTGTAGTGGGTAAGCCAGTGGTGTCCTAGAACAAGTGAGCAAGAACTGTCTAGCGAAGTGACATAAAATGTCATCAGAGTGATATCACTGGAAGAAAATTGAACAGAAAGATCTATTGCCTGAGTAATCATAGAATTGGAAGTACCATCGAACAAACAGAGTGAAAGCGGAGAAATGGAATACGTAGAAAGTTCATGTTTACTGACAAAAGATGAATCAATAAAACAATCAGAGGAACCAGAATCTATCAATGTAGGAAAAGGGGGTAACAGAAGGCATGAGCAATTTTGGATCTAAAAGAGCGGACGCATTGAAACGAAGCTCCTTGGGTGCACGAGAAGGATCAATGCAACCTCCAGTCTGTGTGGAGTCTCAGAGATTGTGGACTATTTTTTTGCCTCAGGGGAGGCCCCCGGTTTGGTTTCCGGAGGGGAGACAGGAGGGTTCGTGATTGCTCACGTACGAGACCTGGTGACTCAAGTAGCCATGGTAAGAGGATCCAATGCAAGTGCGAGTTCAAATATACTGTCAAACTGGTCAAACTTGGGGTGGGTTAGAACTACGCATGAAGGGGGCGGAGCTACTCCGAAACTTCAGAGTAGTTGGTCAGATGGGACTTGGCTTCATCTTATGTGGTGCGCCCTTACAGTGGATCTGGTGTCCCGAATTTTGGAGGGTCAGAGGTCAGAGGTAGTCGCTCAATGACTGAGGGAGAGAGGGAGAGTTGGACAAGGATTAAGACAGAGTGTGCAGAAGTTTGATCAAGAAGTTTAGTCGATATTCGAACTAAGGAAATACGACAGAGTTACAAGACTTATATACAGAGGAGAAGTCAGAGTATAGAATGTGAAACATTGGAGTAAGGAATATGAAACATCAGAATGGTACGGGTGTTGCAAAGGAATAGACAGACAGACAGACAGAAGGATGACAGATGTAATGGGAACGTCAGATGTAACGAACGAACGACAGAACGACAGATGGAAACAGGAGAATGTCAGGTGTCAGAAATAAAGGTTTCAGTATCATAAGTCCGAGGCGAAAGAGCAACAGGAAATATGAAA
>JBBPKB010000291.1:0-15133 GCA_038089035.1 Boletellus dicymbophilus
CTTGGATGGTAAGGCTCTTTGGCACAATCTAGACATACCACAGGACACCCACACCAATAAAGTTTCATCCAACCTCACAGTTGCCTCAAAGTCTCAGTACTATGAAGGGGAGGATCTCATGTACTAAATACATCCTCTTGATGTGTTGGACCCTGCCTTTTCCATGCTCTACACCTGCCCCTGTTGCCTAGCCTCCACCACTGTGCAAGCCTGGGTGGCAACTCTCACACTTCAGCTTGGCTCTGGTTGCTGTTCTTGGCCTCCTGATCATGTCCAGATTTCGACTGCAATTACTGTCTTATGCTATGTGTGAAAGCAACCATATACTGCAGGACTGCCCATGCACAACTAAATACATCAATTCACCTCATTGGCCTGACACCATCCTCTTTCAAGCTTGCATTCCAAGTCATGATCCATGCTCGGTGACTTCACATCTCCTACACCATCCCACCACTGTGCCCTCTCCAGCTGGTGATGTCCATTCCACTGCCACTGCCTCCTGCAACTAGTGTCACCCATTCCACCACAAGTGCCACCCTCAGCCAGTAGTACCCACCTTGCCACTAGATCCAATACCTTGGGTCTTTGCCAGCCTCCTCCTTCTATCCAGGGTTCATGGTGTGCACTCCACTGCATTGTCGGCAGACTCCTAACATCTGGGGTTGTAGCTCACACCCCACCTTGGCTTGCTCTGCCTGGAGCTGAAAAGTGCCACATGCTTTTGTCCAACCCTCCAACTCCTCTTGTGTCACTTACCACCCATTCCATGTCTCCTCTGATGCTGTCTCACCTATAACAATGTCCAAAGAATGGAGGCCTGAGGCAAGTAAGGCATGAGCAAAGCCACAGAGTGTGATCTTTGAACAAATGAAGGTAAGCAGCACACATCCTTTTCCTTCTGCACCTCCACCTGCCTGCTCACCTATTGTTGTGGCTGCACCACACCTTTTGTCACACCCACCCACAATTCCTAGACCTCAAATAGTTTATTTTTGAAACCTCACAGCTTCTCTCCACTCTGGGGTTCTAGGCATGCCAGTAAGCCTGTTTGGTAGGCTTTTTAGCCACTGCAAAGTGGTCCCACCTGCCCTCACAGCCCATGCTCCACCCAGGCTTGCTCTGTCTGGAGCTGAAAAGCATCACATGCTTTTGCCCAACCTCCAAACTCCTCTTGTGTCACTCACTACCTATTCTACATCTTCTCTGGTATCACCTTATCCATAGTAATGTTCAAAGAGGACTTTCTTCCACTTTCTTTCCCTTTAATTATACTTAGTCCTTTCAATTACACATTTGTCTATTTCATCATAAACTTCTTTTACCTTTATTGTATTTCTAGATATCATATGATTCATTTGACCAATGGCCTTTTTCACTCTTCTCATACAATATTTGCTCTCACTTTTCACTCTTGTATTATATGTCATCACTCTTTTGTATATAAACTCTTGAGTACCTTCACTTGTACTTTAAGCTAGATCTATCCAAGACTTGCAATCTATTCAATTCTCCTCCTCAACTCTTATGGTGCTCAGATCATTTAATCCTCCACTTTACTCTTCACTGATACCAATACAAATCCTTCTATGAAGGTAGCTTTCTTGGACATTGCTCCTTGATAGCTGAATGACTTTATCTTTTTGAGTCTATGCCCATCCCTACCTGGGCTAAGTGTAACACATACTGGAGCATAACCTCAGAGCTGTGCCCCTAAGTGAGTACCGGTATTGGAAGTGGTCTAAGTATTGGGTAAGCATAATGTAAGTAATGGAATATATGAGAGGAAAACAAGTCATATGTATTTAATAAATCTATGAGTCTAAGTCAAATAGCTACAAGGTAATTGGAAAATCAAACCAGAGTTAGATACAGACCTCAGGATATGACATATTCTCTGACTCCACACACCATACCACAATCTCATCATATGCTTTCACAGACACATCCTAGTGTTTGAGTTTTTCAGGTGGTCTTCAAAGTTCCACAATATTGAAAAGAATGGACCAAGATAAAAAATGTAGAACAGTACTTCATGGACTTGCCATCCTTAGAGGAAATTGAAGACTTTGCATATGTAATATTGCTTGTAACAGTACCATTTTAGCTAACAAGACATATGTGTTCAGTGTTCTATTTGGAAATGAAACTGGAAAGATGGTCAGATTTTCAAATAAATATGGACCTGTTCCTTTGATTCTCCAGTTACTTTATCATCATAATTGATAAGTTTAATATTGTGCTTATAAATAGGATAGATGGTGTGGACATAGCATACTCATTCTTGAATTGAGATAGCTACAGTCATCCTCCCACTTCTCTGTCTCAATGTAATGCAGCCTTCTCATCATTCTCATTGTTCTCCTTGCTTTCTGGACATTCCTGAGATCTATGGATACCATTTAGTGCGACCATTTTGTTGCTTGGCTTGTCTGGATTCTTTGGGACTTGATCTAGTGAGCTGTCCTCTACTATCTGCTCTTCATGCTCTCTAACACATTCTGACATGTTCTATAGCTCCTTAGGCTTGCCACTGGTGTTACCATCACCATCTGGTGCTCCCAACATGTTTGATTTGCATCCAGTACATGTATCTTTTGAGCTTGCAGATTTTCTCTTCCCCACTCTCAAGTGCTATGCAACATACAGTGTTGATTATAATCCCCTCACTTATTCTTGTGTTATTGGCTGTCATCAAATCCTCAGTATAATAGACATTCATTTCATACAGTCTGTAGATCAACATTACAGTACCATTTGTCTCAATAAGCTCAAGTATGAGTTCTGGATAGGTGTCACAAATATGCAACAATCCCTACTATTCTTCATGCTATCCAGTGCCTTCAACTCATGTACAAATCCATCTTTGCCTCTGCTGTGGAACATAATGAGGAGGTATGAGCACTCTACATGAACCATATTTCAACTGAAGCTCCTGATGTAAATATGGTCATATTTGTTGATGAAGCAGCCAAAGATGCATGCACCTCAACTTGCTGGAATGATTGGTTATTACAAGGCACATGTTGCTAAGTAAGATGACTCTTTGTCCATGGTGTGTGGTACTCTATCTTGCTAGCAATCACCTCAATAGAACCATTACATATGATATAGTTGAAGGCCTGGTTGATAGTGAACACTTTGTCTGATTCTTGAAGGACCATAT
Source organism: Boletellus dicymbophilus (assembly GCA_038089035.1). Classification (NCBI taxonomy): domain Eukaryota; kingdom Fungi; phylum Basidiomycota; class Agaricomycetes; order Boletales; family Boletaceae; genus Boletellus; species Boletellus dicymbophilus. The sequence goes on from JBBPKB010000291.1 coordinate 3,167, forward strand.
AGTGAGTAATTCACCTTTCATTCATCACTTCTAGCTTATGTTACATGCAGATGCACATCCAGAGCTATTGTTAAACTAAGGGCAAATGGGTTTGTGCTAACTCTGATAACTCCAGAGTCAAGGGTTGGTCAGATGGGACTCAGCTTTACTGTATGTGGTGTGCCCTTACATAGATCCCAGTGTCCCAGATTTCCTGAGGTCAGAAGTTGTGGATAACAGTTGTAAACAACTGTGATCAGTTGAGAGTCAGAGGATAGTTGCTCAGTGACTCAGAGAAGAGGGAAGCAAAGAGATGAGGTTGGAATAGAAGGAGTTTGTTCAATATCTGAACTGAGGAAGTACAGGGTGAATTCTACAGAGTTTATATATGACAGAGAAAACATGACTAAGGTTGAAAGGTGGAACAAGAATATTCTGGAAAGTCAGAAGTGAACATATATTCAGTATTGCCTTGGAGCTGCACTCCTAGGCAAGCACAGATAATGGAAAATGACTAAGAGATCAGAATATGAGTAATCAGGAAAGAGAATGTAAAGCTGAGTAAGCTATGTACAAAAGAGAAAAGGGGTCATGATGAAATATTATTGTAAATGTCCAAATAGGGCAAAACTATGAATAAGAGGAAAATCAACAAGAGAAATCAACAGAGTATTAGCAGAGAAAGTGGAAATATACTTGTAGATTTTCAGGATACGACAACCATGCAGTGTGATTATCATGGACAACTGCCACATCTACCAGAGTGAGTAGGTTTGTGAACTTGTTGAAGATATGCATCATATATAATTTTTGTTGTGAGATATATCTACTGACATGTTTTTAGTGTGTAAACTTCTCTACTTGCACCATACTCCTCTAATTATAATCCAATTGCAAGTGTTCTCATCTATCAAGTCATATCTGCACCATCACTTGAATGACTTGTCCCAGATGGCTATTGTTTGTGCTTGTCAGAATATTATGCCAGAGAAAGCTTTAGGATATTTCAAGACATCAGGATATATAGCATAGTAGGCCACATAGCTAGTTACTATTTGTTGTATGTAACTTATATAACCTGGATGATCTTGACTTGTGTGTTTTATGGACAATGTCATTATTGTGATTAGGAAGAAATACTATGATGCATAGCTACATATACTAAAAATTACCCTGTTGCTTGTTCTCACCTAACTTGTCAACAAAGTAACCCAAGGGAGCATGCAGCCACTGACACCTGGGGCAGAACTAAATATGTGAATATAACAAATTGGATATTTATTGGTAAACAAATTGCACCTGGGTTATCAGATTTGTTAACATGTCACATTATGTTCAGATTTAGCATATAACAATAGGTTATGAATGGAAAACAATTCAATTATGTCAAATTTAAAGCATTTGCACCCATGAGATGAGGGATATTCATTACACTATCTGTACCTGTCATATACTTAAATTAAATATTGCCAATGGACTTCAAAAATATTTAATATAAGTTATCAAATATGATAAACTGACTTATTTTATATCACACTCTCTATTATACACATCAATATATTGTGTGTATGATAACCCATAATAGTAAAGATATTGAAGTAGAGTATGACTGAGTAACATGTGAAATGAATGATTCCAAACATATATTACAATATGTACTAGTGCCCTGCTGAGTACCCCACTGAGTACTCCACCAATTGCCTCACCAAGTAGGCCAACAAGTCTCTCACAGTTAGAAAGTTGGACAACAAGGTAAGTACATGTGTGTTGATGGACACATACCAAATGGGGGTATGTGGGGACAATTAAAGTGTAGTTCAGGGTGCTTGAGCCCCAAGCCATTACCATCCATGTCAGACCAGGTAAACCAACACATCTCTACACAAACACATTTACATGAACACTTTAGACCTAGAGTAGAAATTGAATACATAAACTTAGCATCATATTAAACACCAGAGTGAGGAAATCAAGTGTGTAGACTTGCAAAGGCAGTGTTTTATTAGGTTGCTAATACAAGGTTGACAAGGAGATACAAAGGTCAGTAGGATGTGCAAGGGTTGGGCATGAAGGTTGATAAGGAGATACAAAGGGAGTAGAACTGAAAACAACAAGATATCATACATGAAATAACCAAAATATGAGGATGTGCACATAAAATGAACAAATACACAGAGTAAACATAAACCTAGGAAGATATATAAATAATTGGGTGAGTAAGAGGGAAGTACTCACTTACATGCTATTGATGGCACTTTGCATTTGTTTGACTTGCAGCCCCAAGGGGAAGGAAGTCACCAAGAGTGAAAAACATATGCATGAAAAAAACAATAGAGTAGACCATGATCAAGTTTGAAGTAGGGATCAAGGCAGTAACTTGGCAAGCCAACATAAGGTATACAAAAACTGGGAAATAGGATGTTGTACTCACCATTACATTAAAGGATTGCTCAAAATGTGTCTGAATGGGTACCTGATGACAACATCAGTGTTCAATATTCATGTTAAGTTTATTTGCTTACTTACCTGTTTGCAGCTTGAAGAGGTAGCTCAAGGTGTCTTCAGAATGACACTAGAGGACACTGTTATATAGAAACATGGAGGAAGGTCCCATGATTCCCCATTGGAACAGGAAGACACAATCAGTTACTGAAATTCATCTCAAGCTGATCCCTTACCTGTTTTACTAGCTGGAGGATATTGCTCAAGGGGTCTAAGAAATGACCATGGATATTACAACACCAGTACTATACTTATACAAAATGGTACATTATAATTGTAGTCATTGCCCTTGAAATACTTACTGGATCATAGATCCTAACAATCCTAGATTAAAACCCTCTTATCTCCAAGTACATACCTTTATCTACCTTTCCTGTACATTTCTCTTCTACTTCCTCTTTATCTAAATCTATACACATTTCCAACATATTCTTGTAATATCCTGGGCTCACTTGGTAGTTAGCACCTTATTTAGATCATAAGTATATGCACAGCTTGGTCCATGCATATACTCTTTAAGAGTATAAATAGGGGTTCACATGTACCATTTACCTTAGCCTAATCCACTTGTATCTTTGTTGGCATTTAGTCACAAGACTTGAGCTGTTATGACCTCAGGCACAAGACCCTTAGTGCCACACTGGCTGGACAATCTTACAGCTCCCACTATAGCTGGCAAGATAAAGAGTAGAGATGTGACTGACAAAATATAGCATGACTGACACAATGTAGTGTGACTGACAAGTAGGAAAATGTAGCTTTATTTCCTTAATACTTTGTAGCTCAAGTCTCATGACTGAATGCCAATAAAGATACAAGTGGATTAGGCTAAGGTAGATGGTACAGTGAGCAACAAAACTGTTGCAATGCCTAACCTCAATCCAGTGCACAAGGCACACCACAACCACATGTGGGAATTTTACATAGCTCTAGTGAGACCAAATATACTAGTCACTCTTGGCTACAAATCATCCCCCTAGATCATGTGATTAAAATCACAGGCTCATGAGATATACTCCAATTAATCAAGGGTATTCATTGCAACAGTTTTATTGCTGATATCAAGGGTATTATAAATTAGTATGAAGTGTATCCTCCTTTGGCCCCAATCACCTCCTGAATCCTTCTGGGCATACTCTGGATCAACTCCTGACAGTGCTCTATTCCAATCTTCTCCCACTCTATCTGAATGTGCTCCTAAAGTTCCAATATCCCCTTGGGTGGCTCAGGATAATCTGCTAGCCTTCTCTTGAGAAGAAACCACAAATGTTCTATAGGATTGAGGTCTGGAGACTGAGCAGGCCACACCATGACCTCAAAATCATGGTCTGAAAACCAATCCCTGGCCTTCTTGCTAGTGTGCTTGGAGTCATTATCCTGCTGGAAAATAATATCCTCTGGAGATTTGCCATAATATTGTAGGGTTTCTTGAAGTTCATCATCCAAAATCTGCATATAGAGGTCAGTATCCATCCTACCATCAATCTTGCAAGCCATTCCCACTCCTTCCCAAGTCATACAACCCCACATTATCAAAGAACCTCCTCCAAACTTCACTGTTCCTTCTACAAGCCTATCACTAAGGCTCTTCCCTGCCTTTTTCCACACCCATTTCCTACCATCTGACCCAATGCAATTAATTTTGATCTCATTTGACTAAATAACTCACTTCCAATCCTCTACAGTCCAATGCTGATGGCTCTCAGCAAAATCTAATCTGGCCTATCTATGACATTTGGAAAGAAGAGGCCATTTTTGCTTGACTACAGCCTTCATTCCTGCTTGTTTGAGATAGTGGCACATGGTCTGGGAGGAGATGGAATGGTTCTTGATATCAGAGAGTGTATGGCTGACTTGGACAGCATTTTCAGCCTTTCCAGTCCCAATCAAATGAATAGCATGTTGCATATCAGTGGGAGTAATGAGAGATGGACATCCACCAGTGGCTTTGGGAAGGTTGGGAAGGTATTTGGAATGGATTCTACTGATAGTAGAATGGTTGAGGCCAGTAGCACTAGAAATCTAGTGAGTGGATTGACCCAATTCCAGAAGAGAAGTGATATAAGTGATTTATTCAGTAGAAAGAGACTTCATGATGGTGGTAGTGGAAAGAGAAGTGATATTTTGATTTGTTTGTACCATTGAAGGCTTTGTATACATCATGTGACCAATAGATTATGTAAAAACAACTCAAAATATGTCAATTTCACATATTTCTATGTCAGCAACAAAACTGTTGCAATGAGTATCCTGTATTAATTGAAGTATATCTCATGAGCCTGTGAATTTAATCACATGACCTGGGTGGATGATTTGTAGCCAAGAGTGACTACTATATTTGGTCTCACCAAAGCTAAGTGAAATTCCCATGTGTGATTGTGGTGTGCTTTGCACACCAGATTGAGGTTAGGCATTGCAACAGTTTTGTTGCCCACTGTAAATTGATATTCAACTGTGGTCCAATTTGTGGAAGTTCTTGATTAGAGGCATCCCTTTGCTCTTGTTCTTCATTTACTTCCTCCAAATCATAATTGTCTTGGATTTGAATTGGATCTTGTTTGTCATCCTTCCTTTCAGAACAGTATAGAAATAGGAATTCATCAAAGGTGGCTGTGTTTGCCTCATACATTTTTCTTTCTTGTGGGTCATAGAATTTATATCTTTTGGTTCCTTGTGGATATCCCATAAAGATTATCTTTCTTGCTTTAGGAGAGAGTTTGTCTTTATGTTCTTCTTTATGTATAAAAACATATGCAAGACATCCAAAAACTCACAAGTGAGATACTTTTGGTTTATCAATCCAAGGATCCCATATGCATATAGGGGTTTTCCATTTTAGTCGCTGCATTGGCTGTCGATTGTATAAGTATACAGCAATTTCTGTCACTTCTTGCCAGAATGATTTGGGTAGACATGCTTGATGTAACATAGAGTTAATCTTTTCAAGCAAGGTCCAATTGAGTTGTTCTGCTTGTCCATTTTGTTGAGGTTCATAGGCAATTGATTTCTGATGGCTTATTCCTTTTTGAGTTAGGAATGAGCAAAAGTTAGCACCAGTGAATTCCCCCCCTCAGTCCAAACACAAAGAGGTAAGTGTAGAACCAGTAGTATATTCTGAGTGAGCAAGATAGGACTGAAAAGCAGTAACAGTATCAGATTTTCTGGAAAGAAAATTAATCAAAGCATAAGAGGAGTGATCATCAAGAAAAGTGATGATCCATTTGTAGCAACTCCTGGAAAATAAAGACATTTCTAAAAGATCAGTATGAACCAGTTCAAGTATACATCCAGTACATGTTTGCAAGCTTGAATGTAGACCGGAGACCATTTTGTCAGTATTGCATCCATGACGAAGAGTAGGAAGGGATGTGGTATCCAATGGAGGTACACCTTCTGTATATTTATGGCTATATCAAAGGACTTTCTGAGAGGGATGTCCAAAGTGATAATGCTATAACAGTGTTTGATTTCCTGGTTTCACTGACATGGCAGAGACTTCCATTGCTGTAGTCTGAGATAACTGCAACCAATGAGTTCCACCACGGGATGTAAAGGCATGCACCTGCAGTATGCAGTGGCTATATCAGTTCCTAATTGTAGCCTTTTGACCTTTTACTTCAGCAGTATACCCCTTTTTGGTTAGGGTAGGTAATGATAATAGACAATGAGGGGATTTTGGTGAATACCAGACATCAGAAATAGTAATAGAATTTTGGTTTTCTGGTCTAATAACCACCATTCCAGGTCCAATAAGAGTAATATGGTCACCATTAGCAATTTCACACAGACATTGTTCTTGTTGAAGAGTTATGAAATCAGATAGAAAAGGAGTGATATAAAGTGAAGCTCCACTATCAACCATCTATGAATTTTGATACTTATCTTCCATGTTATTGATGACCTGAGCACACATGAAATAATCAGAAGTGTTGTACAATTCCACATTGTACTCATAGTCATCAGTACATGGAGTCCATGGATCTCCTACTCTATACCAAGGAGGTGCATTGCATCCATAAATAAAGTCCTCCTCTTATGCCTTTTTCTGTACACATTCTTGTTCCTTGTGATGAGGTCCAAAGAAGTTGAATTTATTGACCTTGGTCCAAGTCCTCTGTTTCTGGGTTCTTGTTCCTTCTGGTGCATGTGGTTTTTCCTTCAGACTTAGTGCAACTTGGGCCTGGGAGACTGATCAAAGGGCTGGAGGTCATTAGCATAAATGTGATTGGTATAGCCTGATTCATACTCTTGTACCAATTGATTGACATGTGTCATCATACCATCATTGTCATTGAATTTATCTCCCCAATCCAAAGCTTCTTCTATTTCCTTGATGGCAGGTAATTCAGGGAGGAGAGATTCCCTGGTTGAGATATTGAGTTCATGGTCAAGATCTATGACCATATTGGCCATGTCCACATCCATATCAAGTACCTCATATGTCTTCACTTTACCCTTTCCTTTGTTCCCTGCTGCCTTGACATGTTTCCTCATTCCCTGACTTTTGGGCTTGGAAGAGGGTTTCTTGTTCTGCAACATGGTTGCTGTCCTAGAACCCTTTTGGCCCAACATCTGTCAGTGGTGTGGCCCTTTTTGCTACAATGAGAACATTTTACCTCAAAGGTCAGTGTATTGCAAATAGCAAAGATCTTCTTTGCCCTAGTGGGTGTTTGCTTGATACAATCGATTAATGTGTGTGCCTTGCTACCTCCAATATGATGACAAGTAGTCTACCAAAGGTTATGTTTTGCCATTATTTTGGCAATGATCATATCTGGCAAAAAATTAGATGGTTCAATAGTGTGAACTAGCATAGAAGTCATTGGCAAATAAGAGGAGGGAAGGGCATTGAGAAGAATCATTGAGCTAATGGAGGCTGGGATATTTAATCCTGTAGCTTCCACTTGTCAGAGGAGGGAGGTGAATTTGGAAAGCTGCACCACAACAGATTTGCTTCTTTTATATGGAATAGGAGTATCTCTTGAAAGATGGCAAAGAAACCAGAGACTCCTGATGGTGCATAATAGACATGAAGGATATCTCAAAGATGCTTCAAGATAGACTCTTTATCAGTGACATTGCTATTTGCATCTATTGTTTCCACATAAACAGTGTGGATGAGGCTTTGCATACTGGGTCATAGATATGACCTAATGATAGTGCCAGCATGACGATCATTTCTTTCCCATTTTACCTGGTCATCAGCCCTTGTGAGCACAACACCTGTATTACCCCAGGTATCTGTACCAGAGATGATATTCCAGACAGATAGAATGGTGAGAACATTTCTCATCTGTCCAGGCTAGGCAACATAGTTGGTGGGACCTTCAAGAAGTTTGATGGCATCAGTAACAACACATCCAAGTGTGATAGTGATGACAGTCATTTGGATCTAGAAAGGTAGTGGAATAAAAACACCTAAAAGAGATTCATAGTAAGTCTCATTATCATTAGAAATGAAGAGATATGGAGGAGAAATAGTTAAATGAACCATTCTGGAAGGTGATCCACTAGTGAAAGCAATTTGATCATCTCTTTCCAATTTCACAGGAGAAGGAAGAAGTCTGCTAGTTAAAGTGTTCTTTTCTTCTTCTTTTTCTCAATGAAGTTCTTCCTTAATTCTTTCTATCTCCTTCCACATTTCTGCCTTCTGAAGTTGCTTCCACAATCTCCTCTTCCTTCTTCTATTACTTCTTTTAATGCTTCTTTCCCTGTTTTTCTGTTGTCAATTTTGGAGATAGATGGACAATATGGACTTTTCTTTTCTATAATGAAAGTCCACATATGTGACAATTGAAGTATTGCCACAATCATGCCATCTAGGTATGATGTCATCTGGAATAAAAGAACTTGATATACAGATCCTTCATTTGACATCATTTAAATATAGAGTTCCAAAATAGTGAATATTAGCAATGGAAAGTTCATGGGTATGGTAATAATAGTACCATGAAATAGGAAAATAGGGATGAAGAGAAAGCAAAAAAGAGTTGTCCTTGTATCATACAGAGTCCAAAAGAAGATAAGCAAAAATCATGGGAAATTGAAAGAAGAGGGAATCAGGAAGGAGCTGTGCATCTCCTACACATGGAATGCTATAGTATCCCAGCATTGGCAAATTCTTTGGCATCCTCACAACTAGTTCACTTGTGCAAGCTTCAAACAGTTCCACTGCCAGAGGCCACTGGTTGTGAACTTTCTCCCAGTTGGCTGCAGCAGAGTTCTTCACAGAGCTGAAGGACCTTGTGCTGGAGATCAGCTTGCTCTTGTTCAAGGTCATGAATGTGCTTGTGATTCATGAAGTTTCTGGATGTGAAGTTGTATTACACCTGCAGATATTCACTGTGAGTGTGTATATTGTTGGCATGGAGTTGGCAGTTCTGATTGTTGAGATCAATATTGAGCTCCATAAGTCCCTCTATATTTGTTTGATGCTCCTGATTTTCCTCAATCAAATCTTCTATCTGACTGTTGAGATAATTGTTTGAGTCAGTGAGTCAATCCAATCTTTTCTGCTCTTTTCATAAGCCTCTAGTTAGTTTTTCATAAAAAGGGTTGGAAGCTCTAAAATGCTCCCATATATATGCATCAAATTCTGTGTTCCACATGTGCTAGGTTGGCACATTGTAATTGGCCAAACCATGATGAAGGTGTTGGGATTCAGCATGCCTGTAATTGCATAGGACTTGTTCCCAGATAGGGGAACCATTTTGGAGGATGAGGTTGCTATTCTTGTCCTTAGTGGCTTCCCAGTGTTGTTCTGGGTTGCCAGCATTCGAGTCCAAACTTTCTATACCTCATCCACCTACTATCTGATGTTGCACACCCAATTGGTATTCCTCCTAGGGAGTACTTGTCAACACCAATTTGTTATTCTGGCTTTGTTCAACCTGAGGATGCAACTGGGAAAAGAAAAAATTCAGTCAGTTCCTTTCATAAAGGTCCACAAAATCCAAGTATTCCATATAGTCCCAGTTGAAGATTTCATATCCTTGGTCATGTACTAGTGCATATTTGGTTTGGCAGTATGACTGCATTGGAAAAGCCCAGGCTATGTTTTCATAAATAGAACAGTCATTCCCTGAAATAAATAGTTCCCCTGAGATGATGGACATACTTAGGGTCAAAGTCACTCTCTATAAAGGAAATACCTTTGTATAAAAAGGCATGGCATCCAGTGTTCACCAGGGCTTGCTTGTCTTCCATGATCCTCCCATTTAGCCCTCTTGTGATGTTGAGCTGGAAATGAGGGGGGAGGAAATACAGCATGTTGTGCCTAAGCATTGGTACCTGAGATACCTGCCCCTTGTCATTGTCATCCTTGAAGGATGGTACTGGTACCAGGGCAATCACTACCTTGTGTTGCTGCTCATAGTCCTCTAGAATCAGAAATTCCAGAATTGGAATGTTGACCCAGACATTGAATTCTGGTTCCTCATAGGTTATTATTAAGGTTCCTGGAACATTGGGTTGGACTATAAGGCTGTCCATGGGCATTACTGATAGTATGTTGAAATAGTTGGCAAGCAGGGGTGTTGGGAGTTGGAGTGGGATTGGCTCAGGTGGATACTGGAGTTTGTTACGCTTGGTCTGGGTAGGAACAAATGTAGACTCGATAAAGCAAACAAGTCAGCTCAATGGTACAACGGCTGAAGAGACTACCTTCATTGAAGGATTTGTATCGGGTGAAGCAGAGGCGAAGGTTTGACAATGCAAGCTCCAACATGTTCAAGAGGAAAGAGTGGATTAGACTCAAGTCTCAAGTAGATCTAGCTTAAAGTACAAGCTTGACTATTGATGGTTTAAGTACTATCCAAGTAAACACACGGACCAAGAAGGAATAAGGGAATAAGGATATTGTACGAGTGGAAGAGAATAGCCTATTGGCTGAAAGGGAATTGTACGATATGTAAAATACAAGAAAGGAGAATAGAGTCCATGTTGGAACAGATGATCACCTAATCATAATGAGTAAGCATAAGGGAAGAGAGAAAGAAAGATCCATGTTAGAACAGATCTAGACTAAGCATGTATGACATGCTAAAGCGTCAGGGAAATACATGGTAAACTAGAAGAAAAGTGAAAGGTAAAGGGGAAGAAAAGGAAAATCGTAACATTACCCCCTTCATATGGGTAAAGTCACCTGAATTTACAAGAAAGAAAGTCAAATTAAAATGAAGTGAAAGCTCACTCACCCATGATATTATCCCAAGCATCCTGGTCATAGTCTGGTTCCTTGTTCCTGAATAATTCTTCGTCATCTTCCTCAATGCATTGTCCTGGAAGACGGATGGTCATGCTAAATCCCAAAGACTCAGTGGAGCTAGTGGACACAGAAACTGATGATTCAGTGGTCAAGGAGGTGGTGAAAGATGTATCTGCTATGTCTGAGCAAGGGGAACCTGGTTCCGAAGGTAGGAAGTCTGCATCAGGACCAAAGGTGCGTGGCCAGGGTTGGTCTATATCAGGAATGGCATTCCACCCGGTAGAGACAGTGGGGGATCGGGAGGATGAGTTTTGAGAACGATGGCAGGAGGAGCAGGAAGATGGTGGGGAATTAGATGGAGTGCAGTGATGCCAGTGATAGGGACAGCAGTATTGTGGATGGCCCAGAGCGAGCTGATGACAGAAGATGCAGTGGTAGAGAAGGCAATTGGCCTGGATATGCCCCAATCGTCGGCAATGGAAGCATGCCTGAGAGTACATTGGGTGAGAGGGTGGTAGAGGAGTGCTATGGTAGGGCCTTTCTGCGTTGGTGAGGGCACGTTCTTTGGCAGATCTGATTGGGGAGGAAGATGTAGAAGGGGTAGATGGAGGAGGTAGACCAGGAGGAGAACTAGGCAGAGTAGGTGATTGTGGTAGTGGTACAGGGAGCAGTTCATCGTTATCAGGGGTATTGATGAGGGTGAGTTGATGAGTGGCTTCTTCTGCTACTGTTAGTCCTCTGAGCTGTTCCATGGCCCAGGTGATCATATTTCTCTGTCCTCCAAGGGCTCTAGCTAATACTGCATGTGCGATAGTAGGGGGATCTTCCTCTAATGGTAATGTAGCCATAACGAGGTCATTGTTTCGAAGAGCAAGAATTAAATAATGAAGGGGGGAAGAAGGAGTGACTAAAGAATCAAGGATGAGGGCTGCATGTGAATCAAGAAAAATGGTGACCATTGAATCTAATAAATGGGCATCATCAACAGGAGGGGAGAGTTCAAAAATGTAAGGGGGCTCATTGTATTCATAAGTGGGGGGTTGAGCTGGGGGAATTGCCATTACACAAGTAGACGGTGGAGTGGAGGTGGTGTTGATGGATGGAGTGGACAGAGGACAAGGAAGGGAAGACCTTGGGTTGGGTCTTCTTATAATCATTGAGGGCATCCTTGGCATTTTTCAGATTCCACTTGGGTTCCCAGGAGTTATCTGTCATGGGATAACCCTTCCATTTGATTAGGAACTCCCAATGTCTTGGGGTTCCATTCATAACACTTGTTC
>JBBPKB010000292.1:0-15108 GCA_038089035.1 Boletellus dicymbophilus
TGTGGTTATGTAATTAGAGGGTTTTACTTGCAGATCTTTTGGATCAATGATCCAGTAAGTATTCCAAGGGTAATGACTACAACTATAGTGTACCATTTTGAATAGGTATTCTACTGGTGTTGTAACAATATCCATCCACTATATATGTAATTGGTGAGTCAGCATTGTCTGGGTGAAAAAACAAATGTTTTTGGATGTTGTGACACACTGGATATAGCCTTGATCAGGCCATTTGATTTGATAAGTCTAAATTCACATCACCTGACTGACAATTTTGGATTTGACTTGAGTTGTCCTCATTGACATGGCAGGTTTTTTGGATGACATGCAGATGGTGCAGATGATGTATGTACATATATCAACTTGCATTTCTTGCATCCAAGTTGACTTGTGTCACCTACAGCTAGCCTCTGCATTTTGACTCATAGTGAGTTGCAGTGTGTGCTACTTGTTGTAATATCTATCTGACTGGGTTTCTCATTAGATCTGTCTCCTTTCATGCCACCTTGGCACTCCTATTTTCCTTTGATATGTCCAAATTTGATTTGGCTGCCTGGTTCATCTGGTAGACCTTCTGTATGATCTAGCACTTTTGAACCTTTGGCATGAATGTCTCTGGCATGTTCAGGATGTTTATGTATGCCTGGTGAGTCATTTCATATGACAGATTTTCTGCCTGAGTTGTCCAGCTTGTCTAGAGCTGCCTTAGGTGAGTTTACTCTGACCCTATACTCTATTGGCTTTCTGACTTGTTCAGGTACATCCCATAGCTTCTTTGATTGTATTTGAGCATTCTGAGTGCTTCCTGTCACTGGTATTGCTTCTACTTCACATTCTAGATTAGCTGATTCATATTTGGTTGGGTTTGGCAAGTTATTCTACACCTTGTGCAGCATTGACTTTCTAGCCTCTTCTGGCACATCTAACAACTTCTGCAGCCTGACTGTAGTATCTGAGTCTCTACCCAGTAATGCCTACATGTCTGCTTTGGCTCCAGTGGGTGTATCTTTAGTGTTTCCTCAACCTGTACACTCTGCTTTGGATTGCATATGTGAGTACTTGTTCTAGTAATCAGTAGTGGTCTTAGGCAGTTTCAGACATCTATGGGTACTTGGTAGGTCATTTGGGGTACCTGTTGTACCACCTTGGTTGTCCAGCTTGTTTGGAGTCATTTTGAGTGAGTTAGTCTTGACCTTTTGCTTGGTTGGCCTACTGACTGGTTTGGGTGTATTACCTAACCTCATTGGCTGTATGTGAGCATATTCAGTGCTTCATGATGCTGGCATTGCATCTGGTTTGACCTCTGGATTGGCCAGTTCATATTTGATCACTTCAAGTGAGTTCACCCTATGCTGTGCCCATGTGCTATGTCTTTGGACATGTTCTGCAGCTTCTTCAGCCACATTATTGTCTCATCATTACTGTATGATGCTGTCGGCATGTCCACTTTGACTCTGGGGGATATATCTTCAACACTCTCTTGACCTGTGTGCTCCACTTTGGACTTTGCATGCAGGTGCTCATTCTGGTAATCAATGGTCATGTCAAGCAGCTTGAAATGGGTCTATGGACCTGGTGACATGTCTGGTATGTTGTCTTTGCTTCCCAAGTGGTACTGACAACTTTCTTCAGTTGTCAATATTGGTTGTGATGGATTACATCCTTTGATATTATTTGGTCCTTGCAACTTGCATGTTCTGGTGCTCTTGGTCTCAGTCTGTGTGTCATGGCACTCCCTCTCAGCTTCCTCAGTACCCTTGGCATCAGTGTATTTGTGTACAATGTGTTCAGCTCAGGCAGTGGTGGTATCACCAACTCATATGTCTATGCTCCCACAATCCACACTCTCCTCCTCAAGTGCAATGTGTCAGGGTTCTTCTGAGCATTGTGGTTGGTCATGGGTTTTGTGGTAAATACATGGTGTGGCTGTCTTGTAGTTCAGGCTGCTCAGATCATTGTGCTCAAATAAAGTTGACTTTGGTGAGTCTTACACTTTCCTCTCCAAGTCCTCAGGTGTATTGACCTATTGTGGCATGTTTTGCAGCTTTGGGTGTGTGTAAGCATCCTCACCACTCCCTGCTGCCAGAGCTATGTCCATCACTATCATCTGGACTGAGCCTGGACCCTCTACATCTGCTGTATCCCTTGCTCCACTGTCTGTTGTCATGCTGGGTGGCTTTGAAAGTGTGACAGGATAATGTGTAATATCATCTGTCATATTCCCAGTGCAGTCCAGTGCCATTTCTATATGGTTGCATGTTGCACATTGAGTGCATGTATTGGCTAGTGGCCAATTCCAGTTGGTTTCATGATTGGCATTGGAGATTGCCATATATATTTGACATGGGCTGGATGTGATGAATAGGAGATGACATAGATGGTGGTTGTGGCACTTGTCTTGTAGACAAGGTGAGTGGCACTTGTTTTTGCATGGATTTGCCAAGTGAGCACTGATGTCTGCATTTCTGCTAGATGATCCCAACATGCACATTTTGCCTGCAGTGGGCATTGCATGTATACTCCTTTCATGACCTCTGGTTTCCCCCTCAGTCATGATGGCTGGGGTTATGACTGGATGTTGCAATTACCTCATGGGGATGCAGTGAGTGTGGTAGCCAGTTGCAGTATAATGTAGACTGCTTGTATTATTGGATGGACCTGGTAGATCACCATAGCTGGTGTCCTGCATGTGTGGCACATTAGTGAAATGGGCATGAGCACCTTTGTCACAAGTCCTTGTGGCTGATGCCATGTTGTTGGTGACTACAGTGAGCTAGGTATTGTAGTTCATGGTTATCTCACACCACTCTCCCTCAAATGAGATGTCTGGGGAGCTGCTTTAGTTGTTTGCAGGTTTGTTTGGTGGCCTTGGTAGCATACTCAATTGCACATGTCCCATCACACTACACATCCCTATGTCCAGCTGATTTTGACTGTGTTGACCATTCCCTTATGTGATCCAACCTCCCTTTCCTATTGTGTTGGTACTGTTATGACCTCCAGGCACAAGCCTTTAGATACCACACTGGCTGGACAATCTTACAGTGACCACTATAGCTGGCAAGGTAATGAGAAAGTGTTGAATTAAAATAAGACAGAGATGGATGATAGCTTCATCCTTAATACTCTGTAGCTCAAGCCTTGCAACTAAATGCCAACAAGAATACAAGTGGATTAGGCTAAGGTAGATGGTACATGTGAGTCCCTATTTATACTTTAAGGATTATGAGCACAGACCAAGCTGTGTGCATTCCTATGGTCTAAATAAGGTGCTTACTACCTAGTGAGCCCAGGATAATACATAAGTGCAATGGGGATGTGTACAGATTTAGATAAAGAGGAAATAGAAGAGAAATGTACAGGAAAGGTAAATAAGGGTATGTGTTGGGTAATTAGAGGGTTTTATCCTAGGATCATTAGGATCAATGATCCAATAGGTGTTCCAAGGGTAATGACTACAACTATAGTGTACCATTTTGTATAGATATAGTACTGGTGTTGTAACAGGTACTTTCAGCTGTGTCAGAGGGCTTTGTAGGTGTGCCTGGTTGACAGTTGTTGTCACCTGATGTATTCACAGGGTCTTCTGACAATCTCTTTGGATTTCTGTAGATCAGTTGGTCTGAGTAGTTGTACAATGTGCTTTGTGTACTTACATTGTTCTTGGTTTTGCCATGTTGGTCCCAAGTGATCATGATGCTTGCTGCACTCAAATGGTGAGTCATGTTGCTGCATATTTGACCTTTTTCATTAGCTTTGTTTGTCCTCTCCTTGTATTACAATTTCTTTCTTCCTTTCTCTTTCTACTTCATGGACTATATTTCATCCTATGCTTTTCTTTAACACTTTGACTTAGATGATTCTTGAATGATGACCTCTCCTATGATGTCATCCAGAATATGCTCTTGTCCTTTGCTTTCCTCAATGACTACACTTCATTCCATTTCACTTTGTCCTTTCCTTTGACATAGACAATTTCCTTTTAAGAACTATGCTTTATTTCTTTACACTTTGTCCTTCTCTTGACTTAGACAATTTCCCTTTGATGACCATTCTCATGCTATCATCATGATTATGCTTAAGTCTGTCCCAACACAGACTTCTTCTCTTACTTCTTTATTTCCTCCAATCTTGCTTAATCTTGCTGGTTATACAGTTATCTATTCCAATATAGACTCCTTTGTCATTTCAATCTTGCTTACTTACTCTGATTAGGTGATCATCTGTTCAATCATTGATCTTCTTTATCTTCTTGATCAGTATGCATTCTTGCTTACCCAATTGTCTATTTGATCACAGACTTCCTTTTCCTTCTCTGAATTTCCTGACATTATATAATTCTCTTTTGGTCTATTGCCTTTCTTCTTCTTCTCATATGATGTCCCTCTTTCCTTTCTTGATCTTGGTCCATATGTAACCATCTTGAGTATATAGATCCTAGAGTAGCATCACTTGTACCTTAAGCTAGACCTACTTGAGTACTACCTGAATACTTGAGAACCTTCCCTGATCCTTTGAGGCTTTGCCTCTTGTCTTTATGCTTCCCTAGAAGGTCCCTTTGGGTAATCAACACATGACAGCTTGAGGCTCATCTATTAACCTCTTGCCTCTTCACCTTGACCATCTTGGACAATATGATCAATCCAAATCCTTCTTTGAAGGTATCCCTTTGACTAATATATCATTAGGCTGATGAAGGTTCTCTCCTTTCAAGTCTATGCTCATCCCTACCTGGGCCAAGTGTAACACCTTAAGTGATGTGCCCAATTGTTTGTACAATACACTCAATGGTACTACTAACTCAGCACTTGTAGCACTTGTGGTTGGGATGTCAATGGCTGCATTGTGACCTCACCAACTGGTCATTAGGAGGTGGATGTGTGGACAGCTGTTGTGGTCTGGTTTGTCCAATATGATCTTTGTGACTAAAAGCTCTTAGAGCTCATTTTGTCTGTCAACAGATGCTGAGGATGTAATGTGGTCTTGCTGAGCATAGCTGTAGCATACATGATAGGCTGTCCATGGAAGTATATACACAATTGTACCTGTTTGCTTGACTTGGTTTGATCCAACACTGCATGTTGTTGTACTCATCCTTAAGCCTGCACTCCCTCTATTGACTTGGGCACATGAGTATTTGGGTGCTACACTAGCATTTTGCCTGATCATGGTCTCACTATTGAGTTTGACCTGTATGTTTGTGGATGGATGAGTTTTGTCACCACTTATGCCCATTCTTGGTATATGAGTTCCTGACCTGCCTAATTTCTCCATCATGGCTGTTTTGGCTGTCCTATCCTGTAGTGCACCTGTGCAAGTATGTGCAGTGCTTCCAGTCCTGGCTGTCAAACTATACATGAAGGGGTTAGAACTAACTCTGAAATACTCTGGAGTCAGGTAGGGTTGGACAGAACTTGGCTTCACCTTATGTAGTGTGCCCTTACAGCAGATCTGATGTCCTGAATTTCAGAGGAGTCAAAGGTCAAAGGTGGAGTTGTTCAACAACTAAGGGAGAAAAGGGATAGAGGGAGAGTCAAACAAGGACAAGGTCAGAGAGTACAAGTTTTGTAGATATTCAAACTAAGTAAAATATAGGACTGAGAACTAAGGCTTATATATAAAAGGAGAAATCAGAGTATAGAATATGAAACAATTGAAGTATAAGCATTACCTTGGAGTTGTAACTCTTTGGCAGATAACAGAAATCTAAGTAAAATAGGAGAATGGCAGATGAAACAGGAGGATGTCAGGTGTAACAGGAAAATGTCAGATGTAACAGAGAAATGTCAGATGTAAGGGAAACAACAGATGTGACAGAAATAAAGGAGTTGAAATATTTCAGTATAATAAGTCCAAGGCAAAGTGACAATGAAGGAAAAGGAAATAAGACTAGAAATACATGTGGAGAATATGCTGGAGTTTGACTTATGCTCAGGATATGACACTGGCCTATACCCCACTTCTGAGTAGGTTTTTGTAACCTATGCAGTTTTGCGCTATAGAATGGTCTGGCTTAGCTACATTCTCAGTGTGGCTGTGTGACATGTTGAGTATGCATGTGTTGTCCATTGTCTCAGCATGTAGTTCAGCTGTAGCTAGAGTAGTGTTAGCTAGTGATTTGAGTATGATAGGTTGTGTGTTGCTGAAGATGGATGTGAGGTAGCAGAACATGTCAGGTGTGAGTTCATGGCATATTATGAAGGAGAGCAACATATCAGAAATATCTACAAATATAGTCTCTTTTGCAATAGTGTTTGCTTCTTTCCATAGGTCAAGCTCTTGTGAGTCACTTGGCCTAGGCACTATATCAGTGAGGTGGCTGAGTATGCCTTTTGCTGCCACAGTCATGGTCATGGTATATTTGCTATTTTTGACATTCATGCAGAGACCTTGGGTATTCAAGCATTTCACTTGATATTTTGAGGTAAGGAGAATTTTCCATGAGAATTGATGTTTCTGCTCAGGTGTAAACAGGACTTATAACCTGTTAAAAGTCAAGGACTCATGTGAGGAAGTTGGAAACAAATTTCCCAGGCTGGACCTATGGAACCTCAGTAGATGTCAAGCTACTTAATTAAAGTATGTACTTATGGAACTTATAGTAGGTTAGTACAGTAAGAAAAGGAATATAAATATGCTACTGAGGGAATAAACCAAAAGAAATGCAAAGGTTTGTATGCTCTAATATTATGTAAGCAAAGCATGTGAAATGGCAATTAAACATGTGCTGGGTAATTTCCAACACTATAGGTCAGCACACCAATGGAGCAGCAGAGCATGTTGGGACTTTACATTGGATCAGGGCAGTGGCTAGTGATAAGTTTCGGGTCTATACAACCCAATAATAATACTGTTTTATATGTGATAATATTCTGAAATTAACCTACCATGACTGGTGGTCCTAAGTACATTCCAACCTCCAAGCTGAAGGCAAGGTCATGAGAATTCTATGTTCTACTACCAGGTCTATCCTACAAATATAAATAAATTACATACCCGGTGTCTCCTCTCCTATGGTCACTTTGACACTGTCTGTGCACTTAAGCATTACTTTTGAATTCGAGTCATATTTCTAAAGCTTTTACACAAATATAACTTGTGGATGTTTCAACTTAAAAGTATTATGAGAATTACAGTTTACGTCATAAAACTGTGGGAGTGAATTATGTAAGTTACTCCACACGCCGACCCGCATGCCGAGCGGCACAACTGAGACGGGACAAACCAATTTTATTCCGTAGCAACGGCTCCGCCACGTATACCTCTGGGTTTTTCTCTCTCACCTCTATCCGCTTGGGGGAGTTCAGCTGCCTCTAAGGTGATATACCCTCTTTCACTTCTATGGCAAGTCTGTTCTTCTCTCTGAGACCTCGCTACCTGTCTGCAAAGGTCATCGTTCTCGGTGCCATCACTACCTTTTTCGTCACCGTCTATACCTTTTCGTCTTCTTACCGGCTTTCCAACTGGTCTTCGTTCTTCGCGGGACGCCAACGTTCTACATGCTCCCCAGAGGCTTGGTCCTTGGGGAGCTGGACGTATAGTCCGAACACTGATCTGCCTGCGCTCACAAATGCAGACCAGGTGCATACTTTCGCAGGATGGGAAGGATGTGCTGCGGATCGGGAGTACTATTGGCATCTCGGAACAGACCACGAGGAGTCGTGGGACAGATTCCCGGACGTCTCTTCGTACAAGTGGCGTCCCTCTTCCGGATGCGATGCGCGGTCGCTCAACGGCGCTGCCATGGTCAAAGACATGGTCGAAAAAGGTGGCTGGCTTATGCTGGGTGGTGCGTTTAATTTTCCATTTTGGTTGGTTTCAAGCGTCGCACTCATTTTGTCATTTTTTTTGGTGAACACGTTTTTCATCAAACAATACCTTCTAAACATGGTTAGATTCGATAACCGAGAATCACTTCTTTTCACTCTCGTGTCTATTATATCCACACGTGCGCGCCACCCCGAACTACACCGAAAACCCGAACTTCGACCGGGCATGGCCTCAGAAGATGTATCTCTCGCCCACGTCCCCGCTCATACCCGAGCTCGACTTCCCACCCGGTTTCTCCATTGAAAGCACCCCGCTCGTCCTGTTCCGCCGCGTCGACCTTCTGTTCAACAAGGATGATCTCCAAACGCTTTACGAAAACACCTACAGGCTAGAGGCAAAGGAGGGCCAAGACCCCGGTACAGATAGCACCGCCACGTCGCTCTTCAGTGAAGAATCTACATGGTCGTTGTCCCCTTCAGAATACATGCCCATCTTCCTCTCCTCGCCACCTGAAGGAAACTTTGGGACGTTAGTCGTTAGCACGGCGGGCCACTGGACGACCACCCTGATGAGCGCGTTCCGGGACGAAGAGGCTGGAGATGCTGCTGGGTACGGTATCGAGGGTGTTAAGCGGTTCTTTGAGCTCGCGATGCGGTCGTGGGCGAGGGAGGTGCAGGAGGCTATCAACGAGTATCGTCGGAAGGGGGGGAGACGGCCGAAACAAGTGGTAGTGAGAGCTTATTTACCCGGGCATGAGGACTGCCACGATTACCGTGAGCCGTGGACTGAGATCGAGCCGTATAAATGGCGGTGGTACAATTGGCCTTGGATCAAGGACTTCAATGCGATCTTCCAGGTAGGGAATTTGTATTTTATTGTTATTCTCGGTGTGTTGACGTGTATCGCTTTCTCTAGGAAATTCTTGTGACATCTGAATTCCCTGATATCTTCTTCTTGCCTATTGATCGACCAGGTCGTCTCCGTCCTGATTCAGTGCGTCCTTTTTGTATTCCTACTACCTGGTGCTCATTTCTCCTCTCCATCGTTAGCATGCTGCAGGTGATTGTCTACACATCTTATCCGGCACTGGTGTCCTCGAGGGTTGGTCGCACTACATATGGCACTTTGTCACGCGTGAGATACCCGGACGGATACGATAAAGGAGAAAAGAAGGAAGGTCGAAGAAGAAAACAGAGTTTTCATAGAACTGGACCATCCAGACCGCCTAATTTTTTAAAAAAGTTACTTGCCTCATAGTACTCGACGGAAGTATGATGGACAGTGCGGGACGATTTTCATTTTAGCTACATAATGACACTCTTTATAAGTTTACAGTTACATGAATGATGGGTGGACTTTTAGTACGTACTTAAAAATTTTATACAAAATTCAGTGCTGAATTTTTTTCGGGCTTGCATATTCGAGCTGTGTTTAGGTCAGTATCGGATTGGGCACAGGTGTCACGTATTGGTATGTGCTCTCGAGTCAGGGTCCCACCAAGTCGAGGGTACGTACTCGCTGCGGTCCTGTCGACGCTCGATATTGATCACGATTTACGATGCCGTCGTTTAGCATAGCAATTTCGACCATACGTATGGGACTCCCGGAGGTCGCCCTCATTGATCATGGTACAATCGACCATTCTAGTCGATCGATTGATCGGTGTGCAGCTATGTTGCCGCTATCTAATAGATGACTCACGCTGGTCAGAGGGCCCACGATAATGTAGGCCTCTGACCCCACTATGTCTCTGATCTTTCCTATAACCACCGATGGTTAATACTTGTTCCGAGCCAGGACGTCGATTCCGGTGGGAAGAATGGGGGGAAAACAAAATAAAAAAAGAAAAAGTTAAGTTATACTACAAAGAAGTTTGATCAAAATTTTTTTTACGCCCATGGCGCAGCCTTCTGGGTAGATCAATCGAACCATGCAGGGATAAGCTAGACGCTTACGAATGCGGTAATTATGAGTATGAGTGTGACACATACGTGTTTTTGTTTGTCAGGCGACCGCGCTCTCTGAGGGCGTACACTGCATATGCGGTGGCCGGACACGCCGGATGCACCGGTGCCAATCTGGAGATGGGCCTCAGGTACACCGTGACCCCCCACCCACGGGCTCACCACCACACCCCTTCCCCAGCCTCCGTGGCGCTGGGGCACGTATACAGCAGTTTTGAAATGTGGGCGACTCTGAGCTACTTCGTTGATGCCTTGAAGTTAGCAGTGTGTGGATGTTCAATGGTTGCTGTGCCACGGGTCTTCTCGCGCGTGGGCATTTTTTTGCCATCGATGGGACTCATACATATATGCATACATACATACATACGTAGATCTTATTTGATCAAGATTCAAATTGGTTACGTCCTGTGTGGCCCCGTGATCCCGTTTCGTGTTGTTTTTCTTCTTCTTTCCGTATCACGTATATACACGTACGACCTTCCCGTCCAATTTCACCGCGACCTCAAGAAGTGAAATCTGCTTCCGAACCGTGTCGTTGAAAAATTGAATGCCGGGATCTAGTTTCATACAAGTCGAGACCGTGGCCCATGAGGCATAATGGGTAGACGTCAAGATTTCCTGCTCGTTTTATAGTGTATTTTAAATTTTAAATTTCACTCTGAAAATTAAATTTGGGGTTTAAGTGACAAAAAAAAAATCAAGTTTGAGCCGATTTGCCTAAGTATCATTCAAGTCCCAAATTTAGTTTTTAGGATTAAATTTTGTATTTTAAAATGCACTAGAAAAATATCGACATATCCCCCCTATAACGGTCAAGGAAAAATCCGTGCTTGCACGTGCACCGATGCGACTTGACCACATGGACATGCGTATCGCCACCATTGTGAGACGATCGAAAATCTCCCAACGCACGTTCGTTTCTTCAGGGATATGTACTGCTAGATCTGCTTGGTGTTTTTATGTCCGTGTTCCATCGGAAACGGGGTGATGGTTCCGAAACGCGTGATGAGTCGCGAAGTCGAAACTTCGGAAGGTCTCTGGATGCGGTGACTTCAAGTATGTTTCATACGTTGCGCCATAGATAACGTGCCAACAATAGTTATCAGACTGTGAAAAGCTACGCCTGGCGACGTATAAAGCAAAAAAGAACTCATAATGAGTGGTGCGAACAGGCCTGGGGGTAAAACTGTGCCGACAGACAAGAGCGACAAAAACTACATACTTAAAAGAACAACAACTATGACAGTAACAACAGTGACATCAAAAAGAGGAGCGAGAATGGTAGAGGGTGTTAGATTATCGTATAACCGACTATGTAGTACACCATCGTAAATCATCCGTGGGAGTGTAACGAAAATAAATAAAATAAAATGCTGCCTTTTATTGGGAAACGAATGGGCCGATTTGTGAGGGGTTTGGGCGCACCTGGACCCATGTGGTTTCAGTAATATGTTACATAACTTAGTATAGGGATGTGGCGACGGGCATCGGAGGTTGGGCGGCCAAGAAACTCTCCGATGAGTGCTCGCGGCCGAGGAACCCACGGGGCGAAGAATATACCGCTGTCCGCGATGGGGGCAAAATGAATGGATGCGGCTCGCCGGAGCGCGCTAGGTGCGCGGTATCCTCTGCAGCAGACTGGTACGGCACCAATGTATGAGTCTGCGAGACGTCGTAGCTTGGTGGTTGGCCGCGACCAGCCGAGGACTCCTGTCCGATAAAGTGTGAGCGTTATAATCAATTCACTGGCCCACGATCACGCATTCACGTAATGTGCGGGAAAAAAAGAACTCACAGGCGCGGCTGAGTGGCCTTGTGGTGCACCTGCAACTGGGGAGAATGCGCGAGGTACGTCGGTGGGGGGTCCACGATGTGCCGATACCGTGATGGTCGACATCGCAGGAACGGGTCTCGCTTGTGGGGGCCAGCGCTGCGTCACGATCGGCGTCGACGCGACGCCACCATCAGCGTCGTCTGGGTCATCACGCTTGGTTGCCAGATACCCCATGCACATGGCGCGAACATCTTCATTATTGTGACCGTGGTTTGAGCTGCCCGCATCTGGGTCATCTACTTGCCATCGCGAGCTAGGGTCTTGGGGCTTGATCTCCTGTGGCCGCGAGCCGAGGAGCCACCACCAGCGGAGTGTAGAACGCTTTTGTATGGGCGAGGGGGATTCCGAGAGTTTCGGGTTGTGCGAGAAGTCGGAGTCAGGGTAGGAGTAGGTCAATGGGGTTTGTGAGTCCGATGAATTGGAGCGTAACTGTCGAGACATGAGCATGGACTCCTCGAGCGTAGTTGGTGTACTCGAGTGGTGAACTCGACGACGCGTGTGGGGAGAGACGAGCATGCGCTTCAGCTTGGAGGCCCATTCTGACTGCACCTGACAGTAGCTGTATTCGTCATTGCGCACTGGCCTTCGTTTCCAGAAGATATAGAATAGGAAGATAAGAATCAGGCTAACGCCAACAATGGCGGGCGTAGCTATCTGGATGGGTCCCCAGTTACCGCTGTTGACATCCTCTCCGGAGTCACTGCTGTCATCGCGAGCCTGGAGAATAATCAGATTAATCTAGGATCATAGGACGGGAAATGACATACGAAGACTCGCTGGGAGGTCTGCGTGAGCGAGGGTGGCATTGCGAGACGGGAAGGGGCTTACACAGGGTATTATAGGCATGACGGCCATGGGATCTATGAAGAAAGACGGGGGCTTGAAATTCAGTGCGGGGAGGCGCTCATAAAGGGAGGATATCTACAAACCCAGATAGAAAGTGCCGTCATCCAGTCAACCTTGCTGACAGCAGCGACAAGTTCCAGTTTGCCACCGGGCCGCCTAGCCCATTCCTGCCACCACGCCCGGAAGCAAACCATATCCGTATATGTATATGCCAAACAGCACTATAATTTCAACTCGTACAGGTTTTATGTTCTACTTCCAGCACCCAAAGGCTGAGAACAGAGAAACGCTGCCACCCAAATTTGCCCTTTCTGCCGCTTCCGCGGGCTAAAACATGTTACTATAACATACGGACGGTCAGATCTTCAGTTCATCGTAATGATCTGATTGACACGCGCATCCAAAAGTTCACAGGCACACGTTCATCGATGCAACTGAAGGCCGAAGCAGGGCCAGGTCAATCGATCATCGGGCTGCACCGTCAGGATGAAACCGACGCTATTTTTCAACGGATCGGTATTTAATGCGGCTGCAGCCGGCGAGGTGCAGCGCGGCACCAGCTTCCTACACATCGGGGATACTAGACGCACACCAAGAACGTTCATGCTTCAGGGTTCGGAGACCGCTATACTGTAATTGTCTTCTGCGCGGGACACATCATGATGGGTAAGTTATGCAGAGTTGAGTAAGATCGGAGAGGCAGTGCGACGGAAAACTCCGACCGGCCTAATACTAGTAAGCGGACACCAACTGCTCTAGTTCCCGACCGCCCAGGAGAAAAACTGTTTTTCATCTCTAGTCACGCTTATCGGAATGTTGTTGAGAAGTCGTCAATTCATCTTCCCCAAACTCTAGTTGTCAGGACCCTGCATCGGTCGCCTGCGGAACCCTGGATGAGTATCTTGCGCCGGATTGAAATGATCACAGGCGGTGTAGATAAGCCGTCCAGTCTGGGGGGTCACGTTGAGCATGGGCGAGCATCAGATGAGCACAGCTATACTATGCCAGCCGTTGCCGATTACTTCAACAAGTTGGTTCATTTGTGGCTCATTCAACCATTTTTGCACCCTAGATTTACCGCGTCCTCCTCGCCAACATCATCAATACCAGCCGCCACCTTGGACAGCTTTCTTGGCTTGGCATCGTCAGCATGTCGAACAACCGATCATTCACACGAGTAAATTGGCCAGCCGACACCGATGACCGAAGGAAGGAGAGTAGGCTCTTGCGCTGCGGTTCTGCTCATTCTGCCCCTACAGTATTAACTCAGCCCCTGATCATCATGATCCGGTCCATGACGGATTCATATTTCTCGTGAAGACGGCGTAAAGCCAACAGGAAAAAAAACGACTTTACAGCAATTCCAAACGATGCACATGAACTGAATAAGACTTCAGGGAGCTTCATCGTGTGTACATACTTACGTTGATTGAGATACGTCGTGCGCCATACCTTACCCAAGAGCGTGCGTATTAATGCATTAATAAACTTGCATCACCTCAGGCGCAATTGGGTGTGATGTCGAGACACGATAAGGTTTGAAGATTTCGATCATGTTACCTGGGTGACAGAGTGCGGTGCATTGGCTTGCATTCAAGTTGGGCGGAGAATACTTATGCGAAACAGGTGAGCTGCCAGTTGGTCCGAAACTTCCGACATGTTCACTTACACAGCAGTCTAAAGTTTGCTAGTGGGCCCCCATTTTTAAGTCTATCTTGGCCTTGACCCTGCTAGTAGATTCAGGAAGTTCAAGATCATACTACATGCATTCTAGTTGGATGGCATGGTATGTACATTGCTCACGCAAAAATCTTGTATTAAACTATGCTGACTTCTGACTTGGCATCTTCATTCCGTCGGCGGCTCCGCTTTCTGTGTAGATGGTTCTGGTCGTCATGGAGGTACACTTTCCTTCCTGGGTCACTCAGCCTCGTTTCAAGCTTCCACACGTGTGTTTCATTCAGTTGCCCGACCGCCATCGTTGACCGAGCGTCCAGGAATTGGGGTCGAGCACAGCCATCCGGCAACCTCATAGACGGGCTGGGTCCCAGACTACAGTCATCCACCGGCACTTTAAACAGCCACCTTACAACTTGTCATGCGGTAAGCACAACATTACGAGGATGCCAGATCAGAAGTGGTAGATGTCTTATACTCTAAAATTACTTCCTGAGCATGAGAAATATAATTTGAAAAATTAGTAGGAAACACACATGGCAGCGAAAAAGTGGACCGTGCCATCCTGGCGCTTCACATAACTCTAAAAATGATATATAGCGGTATCAGTGTGCAACTAAGCGTTATCGGCTCTGTGGAGCTCGAACTCAGTGACTTGGTGCGTCTCAGTTGCACCTACTTTCCAATCACACTTTATGTTGTGCCATAAAATCATGTATATTAAAAAAAGTATTACGACAATGACTGCAGGTCGCAATGTCGTCTTCGTCTTCCTTCATCATTGTCTAGCCATCGATCTGTCGCGTCGTCGCCGCAGCGGTGTGCGCACCATTGCGCTGCCATCGCACATCGTCGTTGTGGTGATGGCGTGCCATCGCGTTGCCCTAACTCTCATGGTCGTCGTTGTCGTGGTGGTGGGCTGACGCATTGTCCCACCCCTTTCCGTCGTCGTCGTGATCGCGGTGGGTGCGCTGTCGCTTTGCTTCACCCTCGCTGCCGTCGTCGTCGTCGTAGCAG